>CATIWF010066255.1:0-19244 GCA_949630135.1 Balakata baccata
GTAATTAAAGTACAAAAATAAAAATCCATATGGCTGTTTTTAAAAGCAAATATCAAATCAAATGGTTTGCATCTCAAAATTCAAATCCATGCTTGGTGGATGATGATGGACCAACTCGGTTATGAGTTTTGTAGCATTTCAATTTCACTATATCCTATTAATAGATTGGAAAAAAGAGTATTTATTATGAAATTTGAACTATTTGTACTAGTTTTTTTTAATTTTAAAAATTATACAATTCGCTACTTCTGTTTTATTTTTGTTAAATTATATATTATTTATATTAAATTTTGAGATATTTACTATTAGTTAAAAATAATATTCTTTTCTTCATAGAATACTAGTATAAATAGGTCAAATTTTGAGATAGTAAACAATAATTTTCTCTTTATTATTTCATTACAATATAATGTCTTTCTAATAAAAAATTTAACGAAAAACTATATTAATAGAATATGATAAAATAGAGAGGATAAATCGTAGAAATTTTAAATTTTTTGAAGTACTAGTTCAATGGAAGAAATATTAAGGGTAAATAGTAATTTTCCTTAATAGATTTCTTAGTTTACAAAGGCTTAACTCGGACTGAAGCAACTGGAGAAGGGCTATATGACTTCAATGGTGCAGATATGCCAACAAATGTTAAGGGAATAATGCAATGGGTCAAAGATATCCAAAATGTGGAATGTAAATACGGGCCCATTTTAATTTCATTTGGTGTCTTTAGTTGTGGAATTTACTCGCTGAGGCCAAAATTTGCTGTCAGGATCACTCACAATTTTCATCTTCATTGGATATTGGTCAATGGGTCTTCACACACCCACTTGATTGTGTTGGGTCTTATTATACAATCCTAACCCCACCGTTTCCTACTCTACATTTATACATGGGAATCTTACAAAAATAAGAAAAAACAGAAGATAATTGTAAAAATATTATCTTTTAAGGTTTTTTTTTAAAAATATTGAGCATTTAAAATTTTTTTTAAAAATATCGAAATCGTCTAAAATTACTGTTTATCTAATATTTATCCGATATTTAACTAAGATTTACTACAAATTAATGAAAATTAAATTTACAAAACATTTTTTAAAGATTTACTTAAATTAAACTCAATATTTATCTAATATTTACTAAAAAAAATAATCAAAATTGAATTTACACAAGATTTACTTAAAGATTTATCAAGATTTACCTAATAGTTATCCAAAGTTTATCCGATATTTACCCAAAGTTTACCACAAATTAATAAAAATTGAATTTATAAAAAAGTTACTTAAAGTTTACTCAAATTATACTCAATATTTATCTAATTTTTACTAAAAAAAAAATAATGAAAGTTGAATTTACACAAAACTTACTTAAATATTTATTAAGATTTATCTAAGAGATATCTGAAGTTTACTCGAGATTTGTTCAAGGTTTACCACAAATTAATAAAAATTGAATTTACAAAATATCTTACAAAGATTTACCTAAAATTTACTCAAATTATACCAGATATTTATCTAATATTTACTAAAAAAAATAATGAAAATTGAATTTAAATAATATTTACTTAAAAAATTTATCAAGATTTATCTAAAAATTTCCCCAAAGTTTACCTAATATTTACCACAAATTAATTAAAATTGAAGTTACAAAATATTTATAAAAGATTTACTTAAAGTTACTCAAATTATACCTAAAATTTACCAAATATTTATCAGAAAATTAAAGAAAAATAAATTTACACAATGTTTATTCAAGAATTTTTCAAAGTTTACCTAATGTTTACTTGAGATTTACCTAATATTTACTCTAGATTTACTAATGTTTGCCCTAGATTTATCCAAAAATCTACCCAAAGTTTACTAAAGTAAATAAGTTTAATTAATTTAATTAAATACAAATTTTCATATTTTTTTGTAATTAAAGTTGTCCAGGATTTAATTTGATAATTAAATTAATTAAATTCAAGTTTATATTTTTTTCTAATTAAGTTAATTAAATAATAATTAAAAATAAATAAATACATACATAAAAATAAATATTGGCATTGTAAGTTAATAAAATTATTAATATATGTTTAAAATATAAAAATTGATTTTTTTTTGTTTTAATTAAATGAAAAATATGTTAAGTAATACTAAAATCTAGCATTTGAAAAAAAAAGATAAAAATAAAAACGCGGAAATATAAGAATGAAAACACAGAAAATGTATCGGTAAAATTAAAAAAAATTTCACAATGTAGACGTAAATTTCCCTTCCTACATTGATGAGCCAAAATCAGTATCCGGGCATCTCCTAAATATCCAAAGAATCGAATCCAATTAATATATTTAATTCGATTATCTTGGGTTAATTGTTCGATTAGATTAAAATTGAATAGACAGAGTAGGCCAATTATCTGAATACAGCAATCGCTTTCAATCTAGGCTGGACTGAATCGGACGTCATATATAGTATTATTTGTGCATATGGGAAGCTGCATGGCTTGGTTGGGTGCTGTTTTATATGGGGATATATAATAAGACAAAATGTACCTTAGTTTGAAATAAACATCTAATAAGACTATGACTGCCTTCTTCTGGGTCCTAGCTTCTTAAATTTCAACAATTTGATCTTCTTTATATCTAATTTTTGTCAGCTTAGAGTTAGGTAGGATCAATGAATAATGATTCAATCCTCAAACTTAGCATACAATGTTGATATTAATCTCTGTTCTCTTTAATGGAAATTAGTATTCTATTTAGATTTCTAATTCAAATGGAGAAAAAAGTAAAAACGTTTGATGATAAGATGATGATCACTTAGATCATTGACCCACGAATTTAGGTTGTATAGAGTCTAGAAGGTCTATTTTTTTTCCGAATGATAATTTTTTCGAGAGAAATGCTATATTTTTGTACTAATCTATATATTAGTGTGTATATTGCTATCAACCTAGTTGTGATGATTAGACACGATTTCTTATTATTGATCTCAATTTTTATATTAAAAAAATCAAAATGGATATAAAGAGTGTACATTTGGCATGCATGTATTCCTTACATATATATGCCTTAACACCTAATTTCGTAGTCCCAAATATAGGTATATACTTGTTGGAGAATGGAAACTATAACACACCCACATCTTCTATATTAAGATGTGGAAGGAATTGAAAAATTATGTTTCCGGAAATCTCTTTCACAAGTTTCTTAATTCATATTGAAGTCGAGTTTCACATTCTCTTCTTCTTTACTTCTTGCTATATGACTTGTATGGATGAATTCGATAATGACTAGTCGGCTATTGACACCCCATTTTGTAGACAATGAAGTTGAATTTATCCGATTATTCAATTTCTCAATTTCCACGTGATAAATGCATCATTAATTAGCATACTACTACATCCAACTTAATTTTGATCCAGCATGAATAACTGTAATTTTGACCAAGCTTGAATAGCTGGCTTGATTTACACAACGTATATAAACTACACAGAATTCCTTGACTCTTGGACTCTCACCATGCATTTATATATCTTACATTAAAAATCAAACATGTAGCAACAATTTCAAATCATAAACAATGTAACAAAATTATCAAATAACAATAATCTAAAATAGCAAAAATAGGTGTACGGCTGTCAGTTCATTATCATATAATTTTATGCTATTGTTATAGAGCATTTTTGGTAGTGAATATACATCAAAAGTATTTTATTAAGGAAATTAAAATTAGTTAAGTTGGTAAGTGTAGTTTTCGTTGACCTCCAGAATAGGGTATGGAAGAAGAAGTGGAAAAGAAAAACATCAATTTTCACGAGAACGAGACAAAGAAAGCATTCAAGGGATGGAAGGGGAGAGAGGGGGCCTACGTTATTGAAGTGAAGGAAGCAAAGGTTGAAGAGGCCATGACAATGTCTCCTAGGTTGTTTATGAGGAATGGACTAACGTGAGCATCATGTTAGTTGTCACCAATTGGAGACTAACCTATCCAATTTGCTCTACAATTTTCTACCTTAATGCTAAGTGGGCTGTGGTGGAGCCACCTTAACGAGGCTTTCACATGCCCTATTAACCCTTCTTCTACTACAAACCACGTGGCCACTTCAATTATTTTAACATATAATTTCCACCCCCCCTCTTCCTCTTTTCTACTAGTGTTTTAGAACAGTAACACCACCTTAATCATAATAAGTGCTAATCTAACTAAGCTCATTCCCTAATAAATGTTGGATGTGATTTTGACATTGATCAACTGGGCCTTTTTTTTATTTCTTGGAGCTCTGATTTTACTTTTAGAGTTTACGCTCATGTGATAGTTAATTTTTTCATATTAGAACTGGATAATTCTATATATTGGGTTCGGTGATGACGATGATTATTAAATGTGATTCTCATATATATTAGTTAGTTTTATGCTCCATATATAAACTATCATTTGAAATTGAGAAGACCTAAAAATTTTAACACACAACAATAAAATAAATGCCCATCAACTTGTTATTGTTGGTGCATTCATTTTCAGAGCTGCTATTATTAATTAATTCAGTACTAATACTGTAATCTTATTATAAATTTGAAACTATAAAATTTAAATTCTATTAGAATTTTAAATATAAACAAATCAATTGGAAGGGGACGTTGCTGTTGCATTTGTACTAAACAAACCTCATGATCAAAAAGGGCCTAATTAAGATAAGCCAAGAATTGTATAAATTCTTGGAATCATATAGACAAACCAATAATTTTCTTGCTTATGGAAAGAGGTTCTTGAATGTTAAATCAGATCAAACCCAAAATACAATAAGAACAGTAGTACAAAATTAGGGTTTGTATAATACCCATCAAAATTAAGAAGGGATTTCATATCATGTCTTGGGTTTGTCGTGTCATAAGTAGTATAGTTATATTGTAGATCAATTGCATCAATCAGATCATTGTAGCAAATTGGGACACCTGCTTGGTAAGAATTGGGGGACCCTTCTTGCTAGTTTAAGCAATTGATTTGGGATTAATTGTGCTCGTCATGAAATTAAGGCTTATTAGCAACCCACATTCTGGAACACTGTTGTCCTTTTCTATTCATTAGTCAATTTTAGTCACTTTCAAAGTTTTGACATTTTATCCCACTACCTACATGTGTGTACACATTAAAAAAATACTTGTGAACAAAAATAATATAATTGAAAAATTTTTAGGTAGATTCGGTTTACCACATTATCTGTATATTAATCCAATCGTCAAATAATATGTATATATATATTGTATTTATTTTAATCAATAAAAATAAAACAAGTAAATGCATATCATTTAATGATTGAACTTTTTTTTAGATAGTCATAATAATTTTATTAAAATTATTGAGAGAAAAAACTATTATAATCAAATATTACGATGATGAAAAAATCACTCCCTAGAAACTAAGCAAAGCACCAGTGTAAGACAGAATCTTACCTTAGATATAATAGAAAACAAGCAGAATAATGAAAAACTACAGACAAAAAAATATCGAAGCCAGCAAAAAGAAAACTTAAACAAAAACTGAAAGGTGGTGTTAAATTGCAGCTTTCCAATGAAGAGTATTATGTTTAATAAAATCAGTCAGAACATTTGCTACCACATTGTTTTTGACATAGAAAGAAAATTCGAACTCTTTACCAACATAAAGAGTTTGTTTTACCTCAAAGAAATGCTCACTTGTCGAAGAATCTAGAAATTTTTTTTATTATTTTAGGCTATCTCACTTTTATATATAAATTCAGCTCATTTGATGATTAAATTAGTTCACAAATAACGTGGTAAACTTAAAAATTTCTGATTATAATTAATGCCTCTAGCCACCAAATGAATATATTCATCTTTTTATTTTTTTTTTAAAATGAAAATACACAGTTAATACTTTCTAATATAAGCAGTTCAATATTAGTTAATTAATTTTTAGAATTTCAATTCTCAAATATATGAATTTGAGTCTTATACTGTTATACATAATTTGAGTACATGACATCAACACTTACTAATATGTTCTCTAGGGAAAATTTTTTTCATCATCTTACTCTTTGGATTAAGGTAGTATTTCTTTCATTATTAACAAAAAAGAAATATTACTTATAAAAAAAACAGTTACTAATCTAAAACGACTTAGACCCGGCCGGTTCATTTTTTTTTTTTAATAAATTGAATTAATGATAAAACAGTATGTGAATAAAAGAATCATTAATTTATTTATATGACATTTTAACACTTATTTTGTCATATATATAATAATGGGTAATATTTTCTTCATACATTTTAAAACATACATTTTGTCATATATATAATAATGGAGAAGTGTGTCGGTATAGAGAATGGAACTTGATAATTATAAATTTTTTCACTACTTCAAAATACCTTAAAACATGTTTAAATTAAGTTAAATTCGCAAAAATTATAAGTCTTTATTATATATTTTAAACTTGTGATGTAAAATTCTTTAAAACATTAAAATTAAAAGACAACAAATATAAAAGAAGAAAAAGAAAGTTTGATGTCAAAAGGGACGAAAAAGACCAGAAGAAAGGGATCCGAGTGAAAGTGAGCAGAGTTTACGTGTATGCTCAAATGGGTGAAGCTATTTCTAGGTAGTTTCAGGTGATTAAAACAAAACCCAAAAAGAGTATATTCATATCATGAGCTGTCCCTCACTTAAAATTCCTTAATTTGTTGAATCAAATGCCAAACAATAAAGCAAAAACAAAAGATTGAATTCCATCAAATAGCAGAAAGTTCCTCTCAAATTCTGGGAGCGGACTTCCCTCACCACACCTACTTTATTTATTAACTATATTCAAATGAATAGTACTGGTACACAATTCCACTGCTTTCTAGTCCAAATTCTTGATTACATATATTTTCTATATCTAACAAATAATTATGCTAGAAAAATTTAATAAAAATAGAGTAGAAACAAAATACAGAAATACGGAAAAAAATCTATTCATGTTATTCCATCCAAGTTGAATATATAAAGAAAAAAAATAACTAAAGATCCCATGAATTATAACCAAATTTTAAATTTAAAATAAGAAAGCTAATTCTAAATTATTAAGATATCTATCAAATCAAATAAAAACTAAACTTCAAACTTAATTAAAAATTATTTCCATAATTTTTTTAAATATTTTCTTCCTCAAAGTCATAATCTTAATTTAATACACAAGTTGAATATATGGTTACATTGATTAATTTCTCTCCTTGTGAGTACCTTTACACAACCCTATGTTACTATTATTTACATCGGGATGCTCAGAAATCAGGTAGCCAAAAACTAATGGCGAAATGAAAGATAGGTGGAAGCTGTTATTATCAATTGCTTACTTTTAATAATCTGAAACATGTTGGGCAGGGCTTTGGAAAGATAACGAATTAAATACTTTATCAAAAATATTTAAAGTAGTTAAAAGAGTCGCATATCAATTTATTTACACTCTATTAATTTCAACAATTGCTTACATGTTGATATGGCTTTGTTAATTTTTTTTTCCCTTTTTATTTTATTTAGGTATATAATTAACAAAACCAACCAATATCCACCGTCCATCCATGTCACAAACATTAGCTAATTGCGTTTTATTTTTAGAAAATAATAACTAGCTAACCGGAGGCGTGAAATTGTTGGAAGTACCAAACGAGAATTCGGTTATATGTCAACGAAATATAATTAGATTTTTTTTTTAATAAAAAGTTGATGCCAAAAATAAAAAACGTACCCAATATCATTCCAATTAAATTAACATAATCTTAGGTCCCATCAGACTTTTGAACTCAAATATAATTAGAAAATTTGAGAAAAGAAAGCATTTAGTTACATAATTAATATTAACTGAAAATACTTAAATTGAAACTTTTGTGTACTCTCTCCGTTTCAAAATGTTAATTCCTTTTAGAGAAACATTTTATCTCAAAAAAATTGTTCAGTTTTTTAAAAATAATTTAACTTCTTAATCTTTTTTTCTTCTAACTTTAACCCTTGCTTTAATAAATTCTTCACCAATGATTATAAATGAGAAATTTTATGTTGAGTAAAATATTGTAAAGTATGTCATTTCTACCAAGAAAAGAATATTATTCAGTTACTTAAATTATTAATTATTTTCTTAATTTTAGGGTAACATCAAACAAGGACTAACATTTTAACAGAAATAGTAAAAAAGGCTGTCAAAATTAAAAATTAAATATTTATGAATGCTTAGCTAGAGTAAAATTTAAATATTATCACTCATTAAACTCTCAATTTCTTGTCGAAATAATAAAAGAATTCAGACCGACTTGCTTTTACTAATAAGTAACAAAAAAGAACCGTAAGCCAATGTATTAATAAGCTGCACAAAAATCTTATACCCATCACTAATTTGTTCCCACTTGAGATTTTTGAAGCTTTGGCTTCAAAATGAAAAAAGGGGGTTTTCCCGACTTTATAAATAATTACCAAGAAGAATTAATACAACAGAAAATTAATAACCTGCAAAAAAAAAAACAATTTTTTTCTGTGTATAATTAAATTATTATAAAAAGAGAAGGTTAAAATTAAAAGAGAAGCAAAAGATTAATGAAGCTTAAATATTGTTAAAATTAGATTTGGGGAGAATGTGGCCGACATAGGTTGAGAATGCAGAAACATATGGACCATAGGGTGAAACCATTCTACACTGCAATGTTAACATTTGGGGGGCCTAAGTTTTTTTTTTTTTTTTTTCTTAATGCCATTTTCTATAAGATTTGCTGTCGGAGTAGCATTAATCAAACACTGCTAATACACTCTCTTTCCTCCAATTATTTGTTTTCTACTTACTACATGATTCTACAATATATTTTATATATGTCTCTTTTTAAAAACAAATTATTATTATTAGAGATCATATACATTATTATATGTTCCTTCGCGCGAGTTCTAGAACCGGTAAGCTACACTTTTTCTATTAAATAAAAGAAGATATTTGAACTCAAAACAGTTGATGAATTGTCACGAAATTCATTCAGATTAACCACAAATTTTTTTTCTAATTCGAATAACAGATATATATAATTATTTTAAAATTTTTGAAGGATTACGCTCCAAAATTAATCAAACTATAAGAGCATAAAAATTAATGAGTTAAGGGCAGTGATGAAAGCGCGTATAAGAAATGGAATTATGCTTGTAATATAAAAGAATTAATTTTTTTTTTTAAATATAAAGAATTATTAGTAATCAAGAGAAATGTTGTCTGGATGGTCAAATATGACTTTGTCATTCTCTCTTATTAAGCCACTATATATACGTTACAATTGCTATAGACTTCTCCACTACACCACCAAACCCATAATTTCTCTATTTCTTCTTCTCTCTTCTATTCAAACAAATTCTCCGTCAATTTCCCTAATTTCCTTCTCCTCTTATTCTTCTTCTTCTCAGTCACTTCTTACTTGCAATCTTTCTTTTGCTTGTTGAGCTTTTCATTTTTGTGTAGTTTTAGAGGAAAAATGAGGCTCTTGTCTAGGAAAGCCACGTGCAACACTCACGGCCAAGATTCCTCTTACTTCCTAGGATGGCAGGAATATGAGAAGAACCCTTATGATGAGATCAAGAATCCAACAGGAATTATTCAGATGGGTCTTGCAGAGAACCAGGTAAAAATTAAAAATCTCTCCAAAATATAGGGGAAAAGCAAAATTTTTTTTATTGTCATTTTTCTTGGCAGTATATATTCTTACGTTGGATTTTGATATTATTAATACAGCTGTCGTTTGATCTTCTTGAGAAATGGCTAGCCAATAACCCTGACCCAGCTGGGTTCAAGAAAGATGGGCAATCCATATTTAGAGAGCTTGCACTCTTTCAAGATTATCATGGCCTTTCTGATTTCAAGAAAGTAAGTTCAATCAATCAATCTCCTTTATTTAATTCTCTGTTCCTAATTCAATTATATATTCTTGGTCTTGAATATATAATAATATTGACTTGAATAATTTTTCAGGCATTGGTAGAATTCATGGCAGAAATAAGAGGAAACAGAGTAACTTTCAATGAAACTAACATAGTGCTAACAGCTGGTGCAACTTCTGCTAATGAGACTCTCATGTTCTGCCTGGCCGAACCCGGTGAAGCCTTTCTTCTTCCAACTCCATACTACCCTGGGTATGTATGCACGTATAATTACTTGTTATGTACTTGTCCTGTTACTTATTTCTAATCTCTATTTCAATTATATAATTATTGCAGATTTGATCGAGATCTTAAATGGAGAACTGGGGTTGAAATAGTGCCAATTCAGAGCACAAGCTCAAATGGCTACCAAATCACTGCATCGGCTCTTGAAGAAGCCTATCTTGAAGCACAAAAACGCAACCTAAAGGTTAAAGGTGTACTGGTCACAAATCCTTCAAATCCTTTAGGTACCACAATGAGCCGCAAAGAATTGAATCTTCTTGTGAGCTTCGTTACTGCTAAAGGGATTCATCTTATAAGCGACGAGATTTACTCCGGCACGGTGTTTAGCTCGCCGGAGTTTGTAAGCATTATGGAAGTTTTAAAGGATAGAAAGTGTGAAAATAGCGATGTGTGGAATAGAGTTCACATTGTGTATAGTCTTTCAAAGGATCTCGGCCTCCCTGGTTTTCGAGTTGGTGCAATTTACTCCAACGATGAATTGGTTGTGTCTGCTGCTACTAAAATGTCGAGTTTCGGTTTAGTATCTTCTCAGACTCAGTATCTTCTGTCTGCTCTTTTGTCTGATAAAAAGTTCACCAAGAATTATATATCGGAGAATCAGAAGAGGCTCAAACAGCGGCAAAAATCCCTCGTTAAAGGCCTGGAAAAGGCCGGTATCAGTTGCCTGAAGAGCAATGCTGGATTGTTTTGCTGGGTAAACATGAAGCATCTGTTGAAATCCAACACATTCGAAGCAGAAATGGAACTGTGGAAGCAGATTGTTTATGAAGTTAAGCTAAATATCTCTCCTGGTTCTTCTTGCCATTGCACGGAACCAGGCTGGTTCCGAGTCTGCTTCGCTAACATGTCTGAAGAAACACTAAATTTAGCTATGCAACGATTGAAATCTTTCGTTGATTCCATGAACAGCAATCAAAGCAGCCACGAGAGGATGAAAAATTCAACAAGAAGATCTCTCACCAAGTGGGTTTTCCGGCTATCGTTCGACAACGGCCGTGAGCAAGAAGATCGATAGTCTGTTTTTTTTGGGTGGTGTTCTTCCTGTGAAAGAGTGAAACCATACAAAAGCATCAATTTTTTTTTTTTTCCTCCAAACCAAAATTTTTTGGTGGATAAATTGTTAATCTTTTTTTTTTTTTTTTGTAATCTGAGAAAGTGCACTCAGGTCCATTTGTGGATATGGATCTTGAAGTGGCTGTAAGCTTTAATTACAAATTTTCATCATATGTAAAATTCTGTGTCAAATTAATAGTCCATTAATTTATTCTCCTTCAGTCTAACAAAAAAAAAAAATTTAGATAGATTATATCCATTATATAATTTTTAAATTAATTATATATATATATATATATATATATATATATTAACCAATTATGCTATAATGATAAATATAATCTATCTAAAAATTTCTCACAAACAAAAAAAATCTTCTTCTTAAGTTGATGATAATAATGTGCTCTTGAGTTGACATATAACTAAAAGAAAAATGAAATTCCTATCTTCTTCTCTACAATTATGCTATAATTGACATGTGCCGATTAATCAAAACTAATAATATACATAATTAAGAATAAATAAGCATTAATTGAGTCTCGACCGACCTTGATCTTACACATTAACCATAGCACACTAGCTAATGTCTTTTGACGCTGTTTAAGCCGTGTGAGGAGGAGCGCACTGCTTGATTAACTATCGTTTTCACACCTATCAAATAGATCTACTTAATTAAGGAATATATGAATAAATTAAAATATGATCAATTTAGTGCTAGGGTTTCCATTGCAAAATATACATCCATTTCTAGGGCTGAAAAAAAAATTATATATACGTGGTCAATTTAATTATAATCAAGGTGAATTCTAACTTAGAAATAATATTGAAATTAATTTCGTTTCCTATTCTTAAATTTAATGCAGTGGATTCAAATGAGATTGAAAGTTGATGCTTCACATTTGTAATTAATAAATTAGTATCACTAAATTAAAATTAATCGGTAATATTTAAATCTTCTTTTAAAAACATAAGATTTTAATTAAGTTAGGATTTAGATTATACTTTTATAAGCAATAAGATATTTTATCATCATATTAGTAGTTTAGAATCTTAATCTTTATCATATATATTATCTAATCTTTATCTGAAAGATCTGAAGATAAATAAAATAAAAAGAGTGAATTAAGTCAATATATAACTGTTTCGGTACTGCTGGTTGTTTATTTTGGAGTCCAAAGTCGTCACCACCGACGAAAGTGAGGAAGAGTTATTTACAAGCAATCCATAGAAGTCCAAAGCATTTCTTTTTTTTTTTTTTTTTTGAAAAAATAAATAATTAATTACTTAATTTAAATCAAAAATGTTTTTTTTTTCTTTTTCTTGCCTTTTCTTTTGGATGAGAAATGCATAATATATGTCTTAGAAGTTTGGAACTTCCAACAAGATTAATTAGTATTTTTTCTTAAAGGTAAAATTAATTAGCATTTAAAAAGTGATAAATACTCATCTAGACAGAGTTTATACAAGTCAAATGAAGGATTTACTTCATTTATAGTTACTAAATTTTGTTCTAATAGTAAAAAAATTACTTTTTTTTTTATTCCAAAAAAATTACTAAATTATATTTTCGTTTCGCTAAATTTATTTTCGATTAGTTCTCATATATGGATAATTGGAATTTTAGTGTGACAGCTGATAAATTATTAGAAATTCGATATGCTAGCAAACGTGTCATAGTAAATCTGATATAACATATGATTTATCACTGAAAACTGATCGAAAGTAATTTTAGTAAAAAAAAAAAAATTCAATAATTATTTTGAGATTGAAATTTTTTTTATAATTTTACTGTAATAAAATTAAAATTCATTCACGTGAAATAAATAAGAAAATAAAAAGTTCTTATTGCAGGGTTTACGCGTTTTTGTAGCCAATTTTAAACCAATCACAAGGCTTTCTCTAAGAATATATATGGCTCAGTTTTACCAAACAAAAGCAATATGCCCATAATTAATAGTAATATTCCCTTTACAGGCTAAAATTTGTAAAAAATACTTTCCTTAAATAAAACCAAAATAAAATAATAATATCAATATTAAGAAATTCAATTATTGAGTAACGGATTAATTATTATTAGAAGCATCTCATACCAAAAAACTTAGAGAAGATTACAGTTCTTATTAATTTGCAGTTTATGTTTATATATATTGTTGATCCATGCAAAGCAACCAACATTATTATAATTAGTTAAAATTAAAATAACTAAAGTTATAATAATAATAATAATAATAATAATAATAATAATAATAATAATAATAATAATAATAATAATAATAATAATAATAATTGGAATTTTCAATTATTGAGCTTGAAGATTTCGTTTACTTTAAGTTAAACCAAAATCTGAAACAATTTATACATGATCATGAGATATGATATAGCTAATGTGCATTGACTAGTACATTTCATCATTCAGATATAATTAGTGATATTTATGATCTTAAAGATATACTACTTCTTCTCATAAAAAGAAAAAAAAGGATATACTACTTCTCTACTTATTTTGCAACCTCTCGTTAGTAATTTATAATATTGTTGACTTATATATATAATTAACGAGTTTTTAATGTTTACTTGTAATTTAATTAGTTTAAGCAACAAAAACACTTTGGAGAATATATCTTTGAGATTGGTTGGCAGATGGGTCTGCTGCGTATGATAATAACTAGAATTCTATTCTTGGAGTTAATTTATTAAATTTTTTTATTAATTTTATTAATTATCAATGATATATTTTTATTATATATAGCAAATGCAATATAACTTAACCTAATATTATACTCCACGACAAAAATAGTTTTAGTTCTATTTTGTACATATATTAAAAAAAATTAGTTAGTTTAGTTAAATTAATTATTTTTGTTTGATTTTTTACTAAACTACCCTTCATTCATTATTATCTTGAAAATAATTATTTGATCTTTTTAATACAAGACTCAAATTAATACTCATGTAGATGTTAATTAATTTCAAGAGTTATTTAAAGTAAGAGTTGAAAAAATTAAATAGACAGTTAAGTATATTTAATAAGACTATATATAAATAAGGGTATATTAATAATTGAATAAAATAATTATACTTTAAAAAAGTTAAGTGACTTATAATTTCGGACGGCTAAAAATGGAAAGTAAAATTAGCTTTTCCCGACAGAGAGAATATTAGTTATTCAATATAAATTTGCACCAAACAGACCTATTGAGGGAGTAATGCATTCTAATTTAAATTTTAAAATTGTTTCATACTTAGAGTTTGAACTTAGAGATTTTTTATTAAAAACACATGCATCCTTGAAATTATATATATAATGATTTAGAATAGTATATTAAACTGAACCTCATTCTATATCATAGAACATCCATCAATTATTTATTTATGAAGACATTTATATATTGATGGTGTTATAACATGGTTCTAAACCGAAAATCCGTTACAAGGATATGGAAAACTTCCATGATAACTACTTTGGGTTGTTTTAATAGAAATTATTAGGAACTGATTTAATTACAAAGTTGAAGATTAATATATAAATTAGTTAAAGATATGCTAACTTGAAGATCATGACTCATGTGTTCATATATAATTAAAACAATAATATACTACTGCCTATCTCTCCTTTATTATATTAGATATAATTAATTGCTAATTCATGATTCAAGCATTTTATAGTTAAACAAAATGATAATATTTTTAGAATTCATAGATTTGTGAAATATATAAATTTATAAAATTTATAGATTTTAAAATTTTTCAATCTAAACAGAATCTAAATATATTTGCTCAAGAGAAAACAATAATATAATCAGGGCCCAAACCAAAAAAAAAAACTAGCTTCTCGAATTAAGTTTTTGTATATCATCTTAATCAAAGATACAGGAGTCTTAACATATACAAATCTTATCGATGATTATCACTAAATTATATTCTTTTTTTTTTTTTTTTTGCAATAAGCTATTAAAATTTTATTGATTAATAAAGGAAAATACCACCTTAATCAATCTCGAGCTACCATGCATGGAAAGTGGTAATGTACAAATATAGAACAATTTACCTTTAATCTAAAAAGAATGGCCTCGACCATCAAACACGGATAGCATAAGTTGTTTTGAAAATTTGGCTTGATTTTGTTAAAGAAAAATGGCACAAGAGAATTATAATTTGAATTGTCAATCACATATTCCCATATTATACGACATAATTGTCAAAAATGATTTTCAAAGTTAGTACTCTGATATTTGAAAAATGACTGTGAAATTACTATTAGAGATTTTACTATTTCATTCTTTTTTGGATGTGACATTAGAGACAAAGGTTCTTTTGGCGAGATCAAAGTTCCATTTTATGTTGGTGTAACTTTTTCTTAATTTCATGAACAACAACATAATTGCACTTATGTCCTTGTCATTCTCCAATAATTTACTTATTAGAAGCTGAGTAAATTCTAGTTGGGGTTTTTTCATTAGCATGAACTCCTTGCTCTCTTAGTGAATTTTTCCCTTATTTTAATAAAATTTGGTTCATAAAAGAAAAAAAAAAAAAAAGAAGCTGAGTAAGAATACGTAATTTCATGAACAATAATTTTACAAATATATATACAAATCACAAAAAATATATAATTGCTTAAGAAAGTATACGTACGTAAATTACCTATATATATACTCGTTTTAGTAGTGCCAAAAGCCCCTTCTTTCCATGTGCTATGTGGGAGAGGGGAAAAAAAGTATATATATCACTATATAAAAATGGAAATTGACTATGTAAAAAATACGAAACAATAATTAGATATGCAAATTTCTTCTAAGATATCAATTCATTATATTATTAGTAAGCATTGGTTTTGTTTTTGTTTTATCCTTGATACG
Source organism: Balakata baccata (assembly GCA_949630135.1). Taxonomy (NCBI): domain Eukaryota; kingdom Viridiplantae; phylum Streptophyta; class Magnoliopsida; order Malpighiales; family Euphorbiaceae; genus Balakata; species Balakata baccata. The sequence goes on from CATIWF010066255.1 coordinate 16,076, forward strand.
CGGCGAATACCTGCCAAAACTGCCCATGATACTTGCATGTGATTAGGAGTTTTGGTACTTTTTTTTTTTTTGCGTGGATAAATCAATTCGTTTAGTTAATCAGGAAGTCTCTGGTGTGCTACGCAATATAAAATAATTATCTTCTTATATTCATTATAAAAATATTAGCCGTAAATATATCAAATTTAAAAAATACTAACTGAAAAAAAAATACTCGGAAAGAAATGGGAATTTTGGTCGATTTCCATTTTTTTTATTGACAGTATATGAATCCATGTGCCGTAGATATTTCTTAGGTTTTGCTGCTTAAAATTATATTTAAGAATAATTGGAAAGTTTCAAGTATATTTGTATATAATTCGCGGTATTTGGGCGGTCGTAATCATAAATTTAATATATATATATATATATATATATATATAATTTTTAGTTTTTTTTTTTAAATTTTGAAGTCAAGAATTAGGACCACATCCTGACCATCTTAACATGCTCAATATATGATTCTTTAGTTATAACTCTCAATTAACGTGTTAATAATTTTTTTTGGCATAAATCATAAGGAGTTTCCTGGAATTTTTATTTCTTTTTCAATTTGACTACTAAATTGGTTTTTGGACCAATTGACCCTTTAACATTATTTTTAGATTAATCTGTTTATCTAACATTTCAAAAGCATAATAAATAGTTATCTTATACATGATAGCTGAAAATTTGACGGAATCTCAATCTATTTTCTAGCTGCTGTCAACATAATATAACTATTTATTATATTTTTTAAATATTAAAAGAGACAATTGATTCAAAAATGACATTTATAAAGCAACAAAGTCTAAAAACTAAATTAGAAAGCAAACTAAAATAAAAATTCAGGAGACTCTGTATGAATTTAGCCTAGTTTTTTCAAACGTCAACACGGAATTGGTTAAATTAGTTATTTTCTGAAGGCTAGTGAGTTTTTCTAGTTGAAAGAATCTTAAACCTCATATAATATTCATTAATTAAAAAATAAAGTAATTAATCTGTTAATTAACACAGATCTGTAACTAATACAATTACTTGGCTTTACCAATGATGAAAATTCTAAACTCTGGTTTTTATATAAAAAATTTTGTTTTATTGAAACTTTCAAATAGGGTTTGAGATGAATTTGCTTTATATATACAAGAGGAGAAAATAGACTCCATGATCGATTCTCAGCCTAAACAAGAAATTTCAAGAACAGATAATTTTATTGCTTGAGTATAGTTGTAGTTTGTATTTTCTGCTATTAATTTCATTTAAAATTACTTGTGTGTTTTCTCTTTGCTAGAGCACGAGAATTCTTCATATCTTTTATTATTGATGTATTAGTTTTATATGAGATTTTTTCATCATTCCGAATTCCTTACTCCCGAATTTCTTGCTCTTGGTGTTTTTTTTCCCTTTTTAAATAAAATATTGGCTTATAAAGAATAAAACAGATCTGTGATATGGGTTTTATCTATTTTCTAAAAAAAAAAAACAAGTTCCAGTCAAGATATATAAAAATAACATGAAACAAAGAAAAAAGAGAAAAAATTAATTAATGGGATAATTAAGGTTACTATATATAAATACATATACCACGGATGAGAGTGTGGATGAGATGGTATAGATCTCTTTTAGAGATTTTAAGTTTGAATTCTAAGTATGTGATTATTTTAAAACTTATGATGAAGTGTTTTACCGCTCTTGAGTTTCTATCCGGTATGAGCATAATTATTAGTTTCAGTATATAGTTTTAATTGACTAGCTGATAAAAAAAATTACATGTACCAACAAAGAATAATCAATCAACACCTTTTAGGCTTTTAGGTTTTTTTGATAAATTATTTTAATTTTATTTATTATTTTTGAGGAAAAAAACCACCTTAATTCGAGTAATAAAGCGATGAAAAAATCTCTCATACAACTAATTTTAGGCTTTTAGGTTGACAGTAACAATTAATTAATTATGGTGATTCAGTAAAGCATATAGAGTTAAGGTCATGAAACAGCTAATTAATTGGCTTTTTCCACGACAAAAAGCTGGAAAAAAAAACTAATTAAGACATGACAAGAGTTGATTAAGAAAGCCTATGTCGATAATCTCACTTGGACACCAACATCAAAATTAGACATTAACCACCGCCAAATGTCTATGTTGCTAATAATGTAGGGACAGTGACAAGAAATTCTAGCCATAATACGTTTTAATTCTAAACTATCAATTATAATCAGCAGTAAAAAATAACAATTAGCTAAATAATATGGTAATCTTATCTCCTTCACTTTTTTTTTTTCCAATTCTATATTTACTTGGAGTAAAGACATGTCTTGTTCTTGGGTGATGCTTAATTTACAAGAAACTTTTTTTATCACGTTAGTCCTCGATTAAGATAATTTTTTTTCTTTCATATTAATTATTAAAAATTTAAGATTGATTATCAAAAAAATATATTTTTTTTAAACTGTTCATAAATTGGGAATTAAGAATTTACAAACAATTTTTATTATATTTTTAGATTTTATTGGGATCTCAAATCTGAAAAAATTTATGAGAGGTTAAATCCGTTATGCCATTAGAATACATGTCCTGAACTTAATATTCATTTTAAAAGGGGATTAATATAAGAGTTATAAAGAGCAGTGATGATTGTGTCAATTTTGATTACGTGGGTATGGGGAACCATGTGGGTTTCACATGAGCAAACCCAGGGTGGCACATGCTAGAGAACATAGAACACCTGCCGTAAATTTCTTTAGGGTGTTTGGCATTGATGAAAAAGTGCTTTTAACGTATAAAAACATGTAAATGTATATATTTTTTAAGAAATATATTTAAAAAAATAATTTATAAAAAAATTAAAAAATCAGTTAATTAAATTAAAAAGATTTAAAAGCTACTTTTAAAACACCAATTAATTTTTAAAAATGACAAAAACAGTGTGAAAAATGAAACATTAAAAAGATGTAGGGTACAGAGGTTTATTTGGAAGGAGCAACCGGTTATGCCATCCCGAGGGTGATGCCTGTTTTGTTGCAGACAAAGTGGGCCATTGTGAACATAGCTTCTTGCCGACCTCCTCACAGTCATTGCTTCCCATACCCTGAAAAAAGTTTTAGTATCTTCTTAATTTCTTGGGGTCCACTTATAGATTGGTGTTGTCTT
>CATIWF010066256.1:0-14010 GCA_949630135.1 Balakata baccata
GTGTCATACTTGAATCATTATACTTAGTTTGATTAGAATTGTCATGTACGTTGCTCAATAATAACTCTTTATTATTTATCTTATTAGGCTTATCACAATATAAATAATATAAACCATGATGTTTAGTTCTAATGTCAATAAGATTATTATTAAAATAAATGTAACACACATCTTTGCGAAACAAAAATTCATAATTATTGTTTGTCAAAGCGGATACAGAAATAATATTCTTATAGGCATTAGGAATATACAAAATATTCGATAATAAGATTACATGATGGTTTAATAAAATGGAAATATCTCCCACTTGCTCGGCTGCAACTCTTGCTCCATCACCAAGAGTGAGTTTTATCTCCCCATCATATAACAACTTTTTATGCCTTAGATCCTACACAAAGGAACAAATATGAGCAGTTGCTCCTATGTCTAAGACCTAAGCCTATGATGAGTTAAAAGAATGATCATAATTTAAATCAACATTTAAATTCAAAGGATGAGAAATACCTAAAGGATCTACAGTCCCTTTACCTTTGGTCTTATCTAAACTTTTTAGATAAACTGGGCAATTTCTCTTCTAATGACCATTCTTTTGACAATAGAAATAGGTTCCTTTGTCAACCTTGACTTAAGCTGGCTTTTTACCTTCCCCTTACCTTTTTTGGGATATAAAGAAGAGGGAGCGAAACTCTTTCCTTTACTGGTCTTTTTCTTCCTTTTCTTTAGGTAAGAAGAAGAAGTTGCCACCAATACTTCTGCCTCTTTCTTTTGGGGATTAATCACAGTATTTTGGTGATAAACCAAATTTTGTTGCAGCTCTTGCAAAGTGCACTCCACTTTGTTCAAATGGAAGTTAGAAATAAAATTTCCATAAGAACGTGGAAGTGATGCTAAGATGCGGTCTGTTTAAGCTCTGCATCCATGAAGAAATTGAGATCTTCAAGGCAACAAATAAGTCTTATCATCTCACCAACATATTCACCAACATCTTGGCCTTCCTTCATTTTCATTTGCAATAGTTTATTGGAATAGTTAAAGCGAGTAGTTCTACTAGCCTCGCCATAACTTTCCTTTACTAACTCCAAATATCATCACAAGCTTCTATCTTTTCATATTGCTCTTGCAGCTTATTCTCCATAGAAGCAAGTATATAGCACTTTGCTTGGGTGTTCTTATCAACCCAATATGTGTAATGTTGTTTTTTTAGCCTCACTTGCATTAGCAGCAGGCGCTGCAAGTTTGGCTTACTAGCAACATCCCACAAGTGCTGTTGGATAAGCGCCAGCTTAAGGTTCCTTAACAAGTCCATATAATTAGGCTCGGTGAACCTATTACGGTTCAAAAGCGATTTAAGTGGTGATGGTGTAGCCATATTATTAGAGAAAAATTACTGCAGAAAGAATAAAATGCATTAGTTTAATTATATATTAATGGTCAAACCAAATTAACCAAAATGATTTAGACACATAATCATAATGGTTTCTGCCACTAATTTGGCGCATCCTACACTTCCCTCGTAGGAAACAGAAGTTCCATTGGGGTGAACTTCTAGTGGGTAAATTGAGTTTCAATAATACTCTAATTAATATTCCTCAACTTCTTGTAGTGGCATTCTTGGAATATTAACATATTAATGAGATGACAACTCTTTGCCAAATACAACAATTGTAAACCCAATTTAATTCCTTTTTAATTGGCTCCTAATACACTAACCTTCAGCTTCACAAAATGGTATTCTTAGGCTAACATATTAGATGAATCCTACCCACGAGATTAGTAAAATAAATGGACCCAATCTAGTGTCACTCAGCTTCAAAAAAATGATATTCTTGCAACACTAGATGTTCATCAGTTTTACAAGTCAAATACATTATTTGACCTTATCATTAATATACAACAATTTGCATATTAATGCTCCCATGGAAAGCCTCAATGTAGACATCTTACATCTTTATTGAATTCATTATATTTGGTAAGATTACTTGGTCTTTTATCCTAATTTTAAGACTTATCGTTATTAATTTCATTAATAATTCAATCTTACATTGAATAAGTCATATTTCTCCAGGGCAGAAATTTATTTATCAAAACCAAAATATCAACTCCATTAGGATCTTGCCCTGGTGTAACAGGGTAACGAATCCTACTATTGGTAATCTCATGTCTCGCTACATGACTAACTATGGTGACTACGAGCCGGATTACCAAGCACGAATAGCCAGTACAAGGCAAGATCACTTCCACAGCTACCCATGAAAGGACAGTTTTGACACTTCAAGTCAAAGGACTTCGAGTCATATAAGACTCATATATTATGACAAAGATAATAATTGTTGACATCTAGTACTATCTGTGCAGTTATTATCAAGCGTCACTGTTCTGTACCCTTAACTCTTTAAGAACCCACTGGTTTATTTATATATTATTATATCATGAAGAATGAGATTCCTCCTCAAAATAAACCATGTGATAACTTAGAGGTTCAATGAATGTCCAATTTATTGTCCTATACTGGTTATGAATATTTTCAAGATTATCTTTTACCAGAGATATTTATCTCATTATTATCAACAACTTGATAATAAATTCTCTGTAGATAATCAAAGGGTCGTATATTTCATAATATATTTAATTACTGCATTCATAATATAATCAACAACTTGAATATTTATTTATTATAAATGTGAAATATACATGTGTCCATTGTGGTATAATATTTAATATATAAAAAGCAGTGAATGCACTAAGACATACACACCACTGATAACAACAACCGTATCCTATTGAAGATTTCCTTTTCATCTAGGATGGATGTTCCTGTTTCATATATTTTAACAACATTTAGAATATCTTCTTATTATTGTGAGGTGAGATAATAATCCCACCATCCTTTAAGCTCGCCGGAGAACCCAGTTATAAGGAGTTCAGCAATGGTTTTATCTTCGATTCCTATTTGGGTTTTATAAGTATTAGCAGCCATAGTCATTTGGTGTAAAAAAACTAAGAATATTATACTCAGTAATTCCTTCTATGTTCGAATCATAGACAGAAGAGGCATTAAAACGAGATTGAGCTATTGGTTTAACTATGTCTATATCTGGTGCATGAGTTATTTGTAAAGGTTGTTGGACTTGTAAGGGTTGTCTCCAAGTTAGTCTGTTGATTTCAGGGGTGGGTTCCTGAAATTGTCCTGAGGTGGAAGTAGAAATTTAAAAGTGTGTAGGGGAAAATAAATACCAGGAGTTAAGATAGGAAAATAATTTTTAGAAGAAATTTTTAATGCTCACCCTTGTTAAATTCTTTTTATTGGATTTCTTTTTTTTTTTTATCAAATTTTTTTAAATGCTCACCCTTGTTTAAAGATTGCTCTCTCTCTCTCTCTCTAAAAGCTCTTCCCTCTCTTTTAGCATAAACATCAAAAGCGTGTAAACACCTTTCTTTTCTACTAAATACCTTACCTTTGGGTGTCTTGGTGTCAGAGCTTGTGGGGAGGAGGGTAGAATATAAAAAACTGTTTTCAGATCTATAAAGTTTGAGTTTAGATCTTTAAGATCTCTTGAGTGTTCCTTGCCTAGGAAGGTCCAGAAGCAAGTCATTAAGTCTAAAGGCTGTAAAACCTATGAATTGTTTAGGATTGTAGAGAGATCTTAATTTTTTTTAATAAAATCTTTATAATTATGGATTCCATTTTCTGTAGAACTATATCTTCTAACTTTGCTTCCACCTCTTCCAATGATTTTAGGAAGATTGTAAATAGTGAAGAAATTATAATAGAAAATTTTGAAAAAGCAACAGATAATTAGAAAATACCAAAAATAAATAGAGATCAAATCTAAAAAAGCCTCTAAATACCAACTCTTTAGAACTAATTTTACTATCAAAACTGAAGAACGAGACATATAATTGTCTAAACCTTTTGAGACTATACAGTTACTTAGTCAAAATCCCTTGAAAAAACACCTAGATAGATGATTTGTTCAAGTAGGTATTAAACCTCTAACCAAAGAAGGCTTGAATACTTATATTCTTGCTGTTCTTAGAGATGCTAGATTCACAAACTTCAAAGATTCCTTGTTAAGTTCTTTTGAATCCAATCTACGTATGAGTCATATATCTTTTGATTGCTATCCAAACTTTTCTATTTCTTTAAATGATAAAAATATCTTAAAATCCTTAGTTTTACAAATCAAAACTCATAATTACCAAATGCTTGAAGGTTCTATTTCGGTTGCTTTGATTTTTAAAGTTCATTATAAAGATATGATATCTGCCTTTAATATATGTGCTAGATTCCATAGTAAAAAAGGTGAAACTATACTAGAGCAAATGCTATAATACTTAGGAGCATCCAATAGGGAGAAATATCTTTTCCAAATGAATGGATCTTAGAAGGAATTACTCAGCCTGAGCCCATTGAGCTCATAAGGCCTAATACCCAATTAAAACAAATAACCCAATACCATAATGGGAGAATTAGGCTCTCTTTAAACAGAAGATCTACTAGCAGTAGATACTCTGATGAATTTTCCCCCTCAAAAACTATAGATTTAGGAAGAATTTCACAACTCTCTTCGGTTATTAATATATCATATATGCCTAGACATTCCATATCCAATATACCTACCAATACCATCCTACGAAATGTAGACTATATCTCATAAATACCTAGACCCATTTATATCAACCCAAGGACAGAGAGTTCTTCAACTCAAGTATAAAATACCTCATCTGATTAGCCAAAACAAGCTGAACCAAAACAAGAACCAACTATCCCCACTTTTTCGGCCATAATCGAAAACCTAGTTCATGAATTAAATGTTATTGGAAAAGATTTTTAAGTTGACAAATCATGCATGATGATTTTTATGCTGAGAATAATCATAAAAAAAGAATTTAGTTTTTTAAAAATTGTTGAGATACTAGGAAAAAGATTCGAGAACAATTTTATGAATTTGTTTGTGAAAATAAAGTCCATATTTTGTTTTTTGATTGGTTTGAATTTTATGCTTCTCAAAATTCCATAGACTATCCTTTTAAATTTGTAAATTTAGTTACCATTAGGAACAAAACCCCTGAATGGGAAACTATTACGATTTTTAGAAAAATCCAATCTACACATCCACTTTTTCAAGGTATAAAAATCCCTTTTAGTGATTAGATTGTAAATGTCATTCCTCTCAAAAACCCAGGTAGTGATGACAACCAGGTATTGATGACAAAACCAACATTAAAAATATCATTATTCAAAATAACTTTTCAAATACCTATCTCAATACCTTAGGAAAACAACTTGATCATATAGAAAAACATATAGGGAAATAGCCTTTAGTTTCTTTAGATTCCCAAACATCCAATACTGATGCAAAATTAAAAAAATTCCATTTTAAAGCCTTTTCAGATGTCCAAAAATAGCGTAAAAATATCCAAGATAACAAAACTGAGTTCATTAAAGCCATCAAGGATCAGATAAACAAAATTAGTCCAAATACCAGTAGTTCCAACCAACCTACAGATTCCAACTGGATTGCCCCCGAAACCCCAACTTCTAGAATAAATGCAATCAATCATGATTCCGATGATAGTAGTACCTTAGGACAATTTCAGGAACCCACCCTTGAAATCAACAGACTGACTTGGAGACAATCCTCATAAGTCCAATAACCTTTACAAATAATTCATGCACCAGATATAAACATAGTTAAACAAATAGCTCAATCTCATTTCAATACCGCTTTTGTCTATGATTGGAACATAGATGGAATTATTGAGTATGGTATTCTTCGTTTTTTTTTATAGCAAATGACTATGATTACCAATGCTTATAAAACCCAAATAGGAACTGAAGATAAAATCGTTACTGAACTCCTTATAGTTGGGTTCTCAGGCCAGCTTAAAGGATGGTGGGATTATTATCTCACCTCACAACAACAAGAAGATATTCTAAATGCTGTTAAAATAGATGAAACAGGAACGCCTATCCTAGATGAATAAGGAAATCCTCAACAGGATGCGGTTGCAACCTTAATACTTACTATTTCCTTACACTTCGTAGGTGATCCCTCTCATATAAAAGATAAAAATGTCGAACTCTTTTCAAACCTTAGGTGCAAAAAACTTAGCAATTTCCAATGGTACAACTAGAGTCATGATTAGAGAAGACTTTAACCAGCCTTTCTGAAAAGAAAAATTCCTTACAGGTTTACTAACCATTTTAGGCGAAAAAGTTAGAAATAAAATTAGGGATTCCTCAGGACAATAAATCATACCCTATAGTGATTTCACTTATAGTGAATTGATTAGTCTAATCCAACAAGAGGGTCTCAAAATTTGTCAAGACTTAAAATTCTAAAAACACCTAAATGGGAATTAAAACAAACCAAACAAGAGTTAGGTTCTTTTTGTCAATATTTTGATATCAATACCAGGAAACCATCCTCTTGCACAGGAAATTGCAAAAATGGATCCCATACTAGTACAAATAGAAAAAGGTTCCAAAACCTACAAAGGAAGGAAATCTTTCAAATCCCGCGATGTATTTTACAAAAAATCTCATAAAAAAAGATCCAAAAAACAAAATCTCAGGAAACTAAAGTCTAGTAGCAAGTATAAAGATATTACTTGTTACAAATATGGCAAAAAAGGTCATACTTCTAGATTCTGCAAGATAAATAGGAAATAGCATGGACTTCAACTAGATGAAGAAACTGTGTCTAGAATCTCCAATTTACTTATAGACTCTTCTGATTCCGAACTAGGAAGTTTTTCTTCTGATTCTGAAGATAAAAAACCCTTATAGGTTGATGAGTTAATTACTAGTTCATCTAGTTTTTCAAATAGCGAACCAGCAAAACAAATAAATGTTTTTACTAAAGAATAAGAATTCCTTTTAGATGTTGTCAAACATATAAATGATACCTAGATTCAGAAAGAATATTTAGATAAACTCTTAAGTTCCCTTAGTCAAAGTAAAGTAGAAAAAAACAGAAGAAAAACCTTCTATTTTTCCTAACACATCAAAAAATACCTACAATCTTACCCATATCCTTGATAAAGGTAAGAAAATTAAAAATAAACTTGTCTCTATCCACGATATTCAAAAGGAAATTAAGGAAGTAAGATTAGAATTGAGAGAGCTAAAAGAAAAACAAAAGAGTGATTCTCAAACTTTGCAATTGCTTCTTTCCAAATCTCTACAGAATGATTTTGATTCATATTATACTTCTAGTAAAGAAGATCATGATGTTCAGAAAATTGAGTCTCTTGAAAAAATTCTAGAAGATTTTTTTTTTGTTTTAAGAGAAATTACTTCAAGAAAATATTTTATTAAAATTACTCTTATTATTTTAGAAGATTTTAAAATTTATACCATTGCATTGTTCGATACTGGAGCTGATTTAAATTGCATTAAAACTGGTTTAATACCAAAAAATTTTCTTAAAATACTCATGCAAAACTTTCAGCTGCAACTATTTCTAAGTTGAAAATAAATTCTAAAACTAAAGTTTCAATTTTAAATAATGATATTTTCCTCACAACTTCTTTCGTTTTAGTTGATGACATACATTATACTGTGATTCTTAGAACTCCTTTTGTTAATTTAATTACTCATTTTAAAGTTAGTGAAAATTCTCATTTCTCTTAAATACAATTCTAAAAAATTAAGTTTTCAATTTATTAAAAAACCAAAAACTAGAAGTTTGAATCTTGTCAAGGCCTATTCCATCTATGAAAATACTATTAATATTTTAATTAAATGGAAAAGTTTTCATTTTGATAATTTTAAGAAAATTGCCTCTTTCAAACGTTTAGAAAACCAGTTGGCAACTCTTGAGATTAAAGAAAAAATTTCAAAATTACAAAATCTTTTTGAAAAAGAGATTTGTTCATATTTTCTAAATGTCTTTTGAGAATAGAAATAACATTTCATTGATCTTCCTTATGAAAAAGATTTTGATGAAAGACAGATTCTGACAAAGGCTCGACCTATTCAAATGAATGCTGAATCAGAGGAGCTCTGTGGAAATGAAATTCATGATTTAGAATAAAAAGGTTTGATTTCTAAGTTTAGGTCTCCCTGGAGTTGTGCTACCTTTTATATCAACAAAAATTATGAGATAGAAGGAGGTACTCCTAGGTTTATTATTAACTATAAGCCTTTAAATTCTGTTTTAAAATGGGTTAAATACCCGATTTCCAATAAAAAATATTTATTACAAAACCTTTAGATATAGATGAATATTCTAAATTTTGTATTATTTATATTGATGATATTTTAATATTCTCCGTTTCTTTGAATGAACACTTTAAATACCTCAAAACTTTTTTTTCTATATTGCAAAGAAAAATAGTTTAGTAGTTTCTATATAAAAAATGTCTCTTTTCGAAACAAAAATTCGTTTTTAGGTCATTATATATCACAAGGATTAATAAACACAATTGAAATATTTTTTCAGTTTGCTAATAAATTTTTTGATAAAATTCTCGATAAAACACAATTAAAAATGTTTTTAGAAAGCTTTAATTATATTTTAGATTTTTGTCCAAATATTAATAGATTAGCTAAATCACTTCATAATATGCTTAAGAAAAATCAGTCAGATGAACATACTAATATTGTTCGTACTATTAAAAAACAGATTTTATATATTCCGTGTTTACATATTGTAGATTCCAGTCTTCCAAAAATAGTTGAAACTGATGCTTCTGATATAGACTGTGGTGTTTTTTTTAAACAGAAGTAAGAGAGGAAAGAATGTATTGTGCAATATACTTCTGCACACTGGAATAATACCCAGAAAAATTATTCTATAAATAAAAAATTTCTATTGAGTATTGTTTTATGCATTTAAAAATTTCAAAGTGGTTTATTAAATAAAAAATTTCTTCCTAGAATTGATTGCAAAAACGCAAAAAATGTTTTACAAAAAGATGTTCAAAATGTTGCATCTAAACAAACTTTTGCACGATGGCAAGCTATTTTAAGTGTTTTTTATTTTGATATTGAATATATAAAAGGAGATGCAAATTTCATTCCGAATTTTCTAATTAAAGAATTTCTACATTTTAGGAACGATGCCTAGAAAAGCAAAAAATAAAGGAAAAGAAATATCCAAAAATTTTCCAAAATACAAATCCTTCTTTAATGCCTTGATAGAAAAAAAAGTACAAGTTACTGCTTCTTCTAAAAATTCTCAGAAAAAATCTCAACCTTCGTTTCTACTTAGAAGATCTCATATGAATTTCTTAAACCAGATCCAAAAAATGCTGAACTATTTTAATAACTTACAAAAATGCCAGAATTATTTAGAAAATAGTTTTAGGAGTCTATTCAATCCCAAATGATCTCTACTAAACAAGAAGACAAGGCAAACTCCTCTCAATTGATTCTCTCTAGGGTAAATTCCTTGTCTACTTTTCAAAATTTGTGAAAAACGATTATTCAAAAATACTTTCACAAAAACATATTTCAAATTCTCAAATAATCTTGTTTCAAAAATTCCAAAATCCTTCTGATTTTATCCTAAATGATATTTTTCTAAATATTATAAATACAGAAAAGGGTTTTCATGATTTCAATCCCTTTGATACCTTGAAAAAATTCTTTGGAAAAAGATGGTTTTCTAAACCGATTGATTTAACAAAAACTCCAATTTTTTATCATAGAATTTTAAAAATAACAGAATATGCTTCTTTCAAATATTTCTTTTATAACAAACAGCAGATTGATCCTGCATATTCCACTTGTAAAATTCATAACGTTATTGCTCTAGGAGATTGAAAATTTGACCTTTCTCAACCTCTCATTTTTTCAGAAACTTTCAAAAAATTTCTTTTTTTTTATACCACGTATAATTACTAGGATTACTAGCAAACTTGGTTTAATACCTTTACAATCCAAAATACCAGAAAATCTCATACTTGGTTATTCTATTTGATATCACTTGTAATCCATCATCTTTTCCTTCATAGTAGCCTATGTGGTGGGACAAGTTTGGAACAAATTTAGAATTCCTAAAAACAAAGCCTTATATTCTCGAATCTTTTAACCTATTCAAAACCCATTATACACCGAGCCTAGAAGAAAAAAGACTTTCAGTCCTTTGTCTTTTTCATTTAATGTTCTATTTGCTTTGGGTCTTTACTTGAACTCTAGATTATTCTGATAATCCAATTTCCATAATCATAATGAGAATCAAAATCAAATGATGGGACAAATTCAAAATTTCACAAAGCCTAAATCCCAATGAAGTTCTATTTTGGATTCATGAGCAAAAGAAAATTGGTTCTTAAAATCAGCAAATTCCTTTCCAATTGAAAAAGCAAACTCAATTTCTTGTTCAGAAATCCCAAATGACTGCAACAAAAATTCATGAAAAAATTCAAACTATTCTCCACAGATTTGCACCAAATTCTTCATCTAAGACCTCATCAAATTCAGATCCAGCTATTTAATTTAGATGATGATGAGGATATTGATTTTTGTCATGCTGATTTCTTTGGCAACAGTAGATATTAAAAAAAGGAGTAAGATTGCTTAAAAAAAGAATTCCATAAAAAGAATTTAATAAGGGTTAGCATTAAAAATTGCTTTTGGAAATTATTTTCTAGGCTTATCTCCCGATAGAGAGATTAAATCTACTACAATATACTAGTTGATACTCAAATACCAAAGACATTTCTATGCCAGATATTGTTCATTGAATCTACGAGTTACTGTACAAGCACTATTCAAGACATACATCTACTATAGCAATATTGTTAAAAATTCTAAAAATGCCCTTGAGTACTATTTAAGAAGACTATGTTGCCCCTAGATTGCCTATATAAGGAGAGCTCTTCTCATTTAGGAGACATCCAAGCATTTAGTAAAGATTGCTCTCTCTTTAAAATATCTAGGAAGCTCTCTTTCTCTCTCTAAAAGCTCCTCGCTGTCCTTTAGTATAAACACAAAAAGCTTGTAAATACATTTCTTTTATACTAAATAACTTGGTTCTTGTATCTTGGTTTTCAAACACCTAAGTAAGATTTTATGCTTTTGTAATTTAAATTCCATATTAGTAAGGTTTTATGCTCTTTTAATTTAAATTTCATATTAGTAAGATAAAAATTTTATCTTTAATTATTTTTTGTTCTATTGCTGGCTTTGCCACCTAATTTATTTTATGTATTTATTTAAAGTGATGTTTATTTATTTATTTAAAGTGATGTTTTGCAAAAGTATTCCTAGATCTATTCTACTAATAGAAGGGACACACTTTTAATTTTATGCTATTTATATTTCTGCATTTTAAATTTATGTTTCTTATTTCTTATCTCTTCTTTTATTATATCTTTGCTATTTATTTTCCATAAAAAGTATATCCAGATCTAATTTGGTGACAGAATGGACACATTTTTAATTTTCTGCAATTTTTATTTTTACATTTATTTCTTTTAAATTTCTGCATTATTTAGTTTTCTATTTCTTATTTCTTATCTCTTCTTTTATTATATATCTACTATTTATTTTCATAAACAAAATCATAAAATTGTTCTTAAATCTTTTCCCTGGTATCAGAAAAATTTTTAAAAAACCAAAATCTTTTTTCATGATTATGCTCAGCATAAAAATCATCATGCATGAATTTTTTGTCAACCTGAAAATCTTTTTCAATAACATTTAATTCATAAACTAGGTTTTCGGTTATGAAAGAAAAAATGGAGCTAGTTGGTTCTTATTCTAATTCAGCTCGTTTTGTATGATCATAGGAGGTATTTTGGACTTGAGTTGAAGAACTATGTCCTTGGGTTGATGTAGACGAATCTAGGTATTTTTGAGGTATAGTCTACATTTCGTAAGATGATATTGGTAGGTATATCGGATGTAAAATGTCTAAACATATATGATATATTAATAATCGAAGGGAGTTATGAAATTCTTTCTAAATCTACTGTTTCTGAGGTGGAAGATTTGTCGGAATATCTACTATTAGTAGATCCACTGTTAAAAGAGCGCATCTAAGGAAACAGCTCATAGTTTTTTTAGATTCCCAAATCTCCAATACTGATCCAAAAATAAAAAATCTCATTTTAAAACCTTTTCAGATGTCCAAAAATAGCGTAAAAAATATATAAAATAACAAAACTGAGTTCATTAAAATCATCCAAAATCAGTTAAGCAAAATTAGCCCAAATACCAGTAGTTGTTTGAATCTTGTCAAGGCATGTTTCATTCATAAAAAAACTATTAATGTTTTAATTAAAGGGAAAAATTTTTATCTTAATAATCTTAAAAAATTCTCTTTTAAAAGTTTAGAAAACTAGTTGGCAACTCCTGATATTAAAAAAAAAAATTCAAAATTACAAAATCCTTTTCAAAATTAACAAATTCATTTCCAGTCGAAAGAGCAAACTCAATTCTTTGCTCAAAAATCCCAAATGGCTGTAGTAAAAACTCTTGAAGAAATGCAAACTATTTTTCAAAAATTTACACCAAATTCTTCTTTATCAAAGATCTCATCAAATTCTGGTTCAGCTATTAATTTGAATGATGATAATATTGATTTTTACCATGTTGATTTTTTTTGGCAACAGCAGATGATAATAATAATAATAATAATAATAATAATAATAATAATAAAAGAGTAAAATTACTCAAAAAAATAAATCTCATAAAAAGAATGGAATATATATATATATATATATTATTTCGGTTAAACTGTTTGTAATTTTTGAACTAGCTTAACTGATAACGCAATTTTTAAAATATAATAATAGAACTGAATCGAAAATCGAAAAATCCATTATCAAAATAACCAAATTTCATTAGTTCGGTTAGGTTTTTCATTTAAAACCAAATTCTATTAAGCTCTACTTGTCACTCATGCATCCATTCATTTAAAAAAAAAAAATTTTTTTTTTCCATTGATGAAATGCATTTCATTACAAGGTTCACCCATTTACTGCAAAAAGCCCTTTACCCTTTTATCCTTCTTTTCACATTTCTAGTCCAAAAGACACAATCAAAACCAATCACTACATTATCAGTTATTAACAACCAAGCACAAAATCACATTAAGTCTCATCAATCATGACATTCATCACCAATCTCATTCTATTAACTAGAGCCTTTAGATAAAATTTTATACCCGACATTAGAAAGGCTAATAGGACGTAGCCACTGTATAGTCTTAGGTTGCTTGACTTTTGGTATGAGGGCGACTAACGTGTTGTTCAAGTCTGATGAATACCTCCATTCAAAATATGTAGGCATTCCTTTGTGATCTCTTCACCAATGATATACCAATATTTCTGATAAAATAATGATGATATTTCGTCTGTTCCTGATGCTTTTATCTGAAGCCATGTAAAATATTGTCCTTCTAATTTCATTTGGAGCGAAAGGGGTCGATAGTTTTTTAGTCATACCACCATTTATTGCTGACTTGATTACGTTCAAAACCTTCTGAGAAAATATAAGACATGGATGAGTAGAACTAAATAGATTAACATAATATTTAGAAATGATATAAAGGATACTGCCTTAGGAAGTTTCCCAATCACTATTCTCATTAAGCAATCCTTTGATCTGGTTATTCTTCATTCTAGCAGAAGCTACTCTATGGAACATTTTAGAATTTCTGTCTCCATATCGCATCCAGTCCACCCACGAACCCTGAAGCCAATATATTTCTTCCTTTCTTAATAAAACTGTAGAAAAAAACAATAGGAAGAAGAAGAAGAAAAAAATTTGAATCTCTTTCTCTTATTTTGATAGAAAAATAAGTTACATATTTATAGAGGAAGAAAGACTCTAGAATCCCTATAATAAAGGAAATAATCAAATAATCAACAATAAAGGAAATAATCAAATATGGAATCCTTATAATCAAGAAAATAACAAATTTTTCCTTGATTATAGGATTTTATTCTTAAAATCATATCTTTCCTAATTTACCAACACTCTCCCTCAAGTTGGTGCAAAGATATCGATCATGCCCAACTTGCCAACTTGAACTTCAAATGGTTGTCTTA
>CATIWF010066259.1:0-16652 GCA_949630135.1 Balakata baccata
ATTTCTTCAAAGTAATCCATCTTTTCCTCATCTACAAAAGTTTTGATTCCACTCCGACTCAGAGCAGCGTAGAAATGGCCAGTGAAGCCTTTCCATACGTCCTTTCCTCCAAAACTCAAGAACACATCGTAAGTCCACCGGGATGTAGCGGAGTTCGAAACTGAAGCCATGAGATGATCGAAGAGATTAATGCGATTCAGGCTAGCCCAGATTTCAGACAAGTAAAATGACAAGGAAAAGCTAAATAGTACGAATGTTCTATAAAGGACCACGTAAGAGGCTGAGTGAAGGGCTATTAGACAGTTATAAATAGGTAAAGGCGGTGTTATTAAAACCGATCCGGACCGGTCAGTTCAACCGGTTAAATTGAGATCATCAGGTCCTAAAATCGGGCTAATTTAGAGTATGAAACTGGAGATCTATTAGACCGATAGAAAAACCGGTTATCTGGCCGGTCAGATAAAACCGGTGCTAACTGGTGGGGTTTTACCGGTTCAATTAACTGCGAAAATATGTCAAAAATTCCATAGCGCTCGCTCGAGGACTAGAACCTGTATCGTGCTGAAGATTTCTTCAACATTCTACTGTTGGGCTACCTAACAGAAATATTTGGGTTATTCTATTTTCTTAATATAATGTAATTTTTTTATATATTATAATATAAATTATTTCCTACTTTAATTTTAGAAAAAAAAATACATACATAAATTGATAGTGCTATTGTTTATTACATAAACAATTATAAATATCATTATTATATTATATTTGAGAACGTTTTTGAATATGGTGTATAGATTTAAGTATTTATTAAATTATCAATATTTATATAAAAAAATGTATAATTGCGATCATTAAATTCAAAACACAGCCCACCAATAGGAATTCACAGTTCCAAATAAAGCTAAACGTACATTTTTAATTTAATTTGGTCCTTCGAGGATCCCATTTCGGCAAAATAGTATGTTTGAACTTTGAACCCATATCAGTTTCAAAAAAAAAAAAAAAACAAATAGTAATAATTTAATATTTTAAAAATTATTTATAATATAAAAATATTTTAATTATATAAATTGTAACAATTTAAATTTTCAACTATTAAGATTCATTTAATATTGTATTTGGAAAAAACGCTTGTCGGAAATTTTTTTTATATATTTTTAACTTTTTTTAGTTTTAAAATTTTATTTTTAGTAGATAAATAGATATTTTTTCTATAAGTATATTTTAAAAAATAATTTATAAAAATTAAAAAAAGTAGTCAATTAAATCAAAAAAATTCAAAATATGTTTTTAGAATACTCAACAGTACTTTTAAACACTCCTTAGTCTTTCTAACAAAAATATAATATAAAATATTCAGATAAATTTTCATATTTATATTAGAAAGACAAACAGTCAAAGATGGAAGTACTATTTAGTTACAAAATAAAAGTTGAGGTACTTTTATATTACAAAATAAAAATTGAGGTACTTTTGTGTTACAAATAATATTTGAGGTACTGAGTTGTTATAATTTACATAATTGGGATACTATTGTGTTACAAATAAATTTTTAGATATCAAATAATTATGAGTTATATAATTGGAATATCGTGGGTAAAATTCACTCCAAAACAAAGCAAACCAACTGTGAACTCATATTCCGTGTCATCATTATATTTTTAATAGCTTGTGCAAAACAATTTTAAAATTTTTTTTATAAAAATTATTGAATTTTATTTTATTTTTTCGTAAAAATTATCTTCGACAATTTTTTCACCTAATTTGTTGATGTGAACAATGACGTGACATTGAAATGCTGATTTATAATCTTACATCATCATCCATGTACATGCCACGTCAGCAAATTTAAAGAATTGTAGTGCTATGTCGTCGTCCACGTGAGCAATTAAGTGAAAAAATTGCTGAAAGTAATTTTTATGGGGAAGAAAATGAAATTTAGTGATTTTTATAGGAAAAAAATTAAAATAATTAATTTTGTGCAAATTATCGAAAGTATAATGATTTTCGGTGAAATTAACTCCTGATATCCAAAATAAATAAAAAAACTTTAAAAAGTGGGAGTTCCTATCTTGTGGCAAATTATATTATGCATCAGAGTGCACAGTGTTAGGTACTTTAAGTGAGCTCACACGTGTAAATACATATTTTAATAACGATAATTTTTATGAATTTAATAGCTGTTTCTCCAAACTCTTTGTATTTGGCAGTTTTTCCTATTGGTTTTTTCATTATTTTGTTTGTTGCTCTTAGCTAGATCATCTTTCTATTTTTCGTCAAAATTTTCTCACTTATTTTGTTTCTATTGTTTGATTTATTTGTTTTAATTCATTGTTTGATTGCAAATAAATGAACATATTTCATTTAAGAATACGATTTGTGGTAGTTTAATTTGTGAAAATTCAACTAATAATAAAAACATATAGAATTATAAAATAATGTATCTACAGTTATAACATAATATATCTACAATTATAACATAATATATTTACAGTTATAAAATAATATATTTACAATCATTAAATAATAAATCTGAACATGTTAAATAAATAATTAAATATAGATGAAAACATAAAAGAAATTCATAAAAACAAATAATGAATTTACAGTTATAAAATAATGTATCTACAATTATTAAATAATGAATCTGAATTTCGTAAGCAAATAATCAAATATATCTATAGTTATTAAATAATAAATCTACAATTATTAAAATGACGTATCTACAGTTATTAAATAATGAATTTATAGGCAAGTTAACAATTTTTAACTTTTGCACAAGCAAATGAGCCTTTAAAGCACCCACTTTTGTGCACTCTAGTACACAATATAACAACTATAATCTTGTTTTGGTATTTTCTTGAAGGTATAAGACATATTTCGGACCTTCTAATTGTCTAAATTTTTTATTTTGTCTTTTAGAATTTTTTGTCTACTTTACCAAATGCAATTGATTTTTGGTCTATATTATTCCTTATAAAATTTATAAAAAGTGCATGCGGTCTACTGATGCTGATATAATATTATTAACCAAATTAAATATTTTCTTTATTACATCAGCATTAGGAGGCCACATGTTAGGTTTTACAAATAAAAAATAGAGCAATATAGACTAAAAATCAATTACATATGACAAAGTAAACAAAAAAAATTTAGAAGATAAAATGATAATTGGAAGAGATAAGATATGTCTTGCACCTTTCTTTAATTTCCTATATAGGACGAAAGGTGTCACTGTCTATGAGATTGAGTGCTAATTAGGAATGGTAAGAGAGTGGGTTCAATATGGAATTCATTGTATTCTTTGACCTTGAAATTTCTACTATGTCTCTAATCCCGCATGTTAAATATTATATTTTAAACGAATTTTGCTATAACTGGTTCGACTCCAGTTTGACCTTAAACCGGTGATTCGTTGTCTTTTCCAGTTTGTTGGCCAGATCGGTTTTACAACCTTGATGACACTTAATAATAACTACACATGTAATGTTCAACGTTAACAGTTATTATTTTAGTCATAATATATGAGTCTTTTATGACTCAAAATCTTTTGATTTGAGGTGTTAAAACTGTCCCTTCATAGGTGGTTGTGGAGGTGCTTCTGTCTTATACTGGACTATCCACGTCTTGTAATCCGGCTCATAGTCACTATTATTAGTCATATAGTGACACATGAGATTATCAATAATAAGACTCGTTACTCTGTTGCACCAGGATAAGATCCTAATGAAGTTGATATTTTGGTTATGATAAAATAAATTTATGGCCATGCAAAATATGATTTATTCGATGTAAAATCGATATTATTAGTTAGACTAATAATGATAAATTTTATTTTAATTAGAACACAAATTATCACTCATTAGTATATTGACTAATAGAGTTTGACGTGTTGTGACTCTAATTAGTATCTAAATTATAATGAGATGACTTAATATTATGATCTACTAGTCAAATTAATTTTTGAGAGGAGAAATATGATTTATTTAATGTAAAATTGATATTATTAGTTACACTAATAATGATAAATCTTATTTTAATCAGAACACAAATTATCACTCATTAATATATTGACTAATAGAGTTTGACGTATTGTGACTCTAATCAGTATCTAGATTATAATGAGATGACTTAATATTACGATCTACAAGTTAAATTAATATTCGAGATTTTATCGGTAATTAAAAGGAGAATTCCGGAATGATACTTAATGCTTTCGGGTATACTAGAAATTCAGAAATAGTATCCAATATAAATTAAAGAGTTAATATTATATTTTCATTCCAATTAAATTATTGTCCTTATAAGTCACACCCAAATTAAATTATTTGGCTAGTCAATATTTATGATGTGACGATTAATTTAATTGAAAATTAAATTAGAAATATCACTAATATTATTTGAGTTACAATTAATATTAATCTTAAATATTGCTCATATATAATTTTAATTAAAGTGATAATTAAAATTATTATAATTTAATTAAGTTGTTAATTAAATTAATTATAATAATATATTAAAGCAATTATCATAGTTAATAGAAGAGATGATTAATTGTGATGGTTAGGATTATTGACATAAAGTTATATTGATGTGCATTTATGAGAAATGCATTATTAATCTTTATGTCTATAATTCAACATTACATTTAATGTGTCATTGCTTCTTCCACTATCTTTTTTCATTATTTTGTCACTTGCTAAGCCATGATTGGATAATAAAAAGAATATATATCCCTTGCATTAAACCATTAATATTATTTTGTCACTTGTTAAGCCATAATTGGATAATAAAAAGAATATATATCTCTTTAGCTTAGAGAGTGTTGTTGATGTTGAATAACCCCACACACCAACGATAATTCATTTTTGAGTTCTTTCTTTTACTTTTGATTTGGTTCAAAAAGTAAGAAAAGAGAGTATCAAAAGGAGAAATTTAATGATCATATATCTTGAATTAGCAAATTAGTTTCGTCAAAGATAACCAAAGTTTTTGGTCTTTTTATTTGATTTGTATATTTGATAAACTTGGTTTTAAAAGGTTTGTTTTAACTTTTTATTTTTTCTTCATTTTGTTATAAAAATCATGGAATGATCTTAGCAAATAGATACTATCCAAAAATATTATAAAATATGATTTGTAAAAGTTATGGATAAATATTTAAGGTTAACATGTAAAGTGTGATTGCATGTTTCGATCACATTAAAAAAATTTTAAATCTCTACTTTTGATCGAAACGTAGAACTTCCCTCAATCCAAAATCACTTCCAACAATTGGTATTATAGTCTTCCCATGATTTTTTAAGCACAATGACTCTTTTTATGTTAGTAGGCTCAGTTTGGTTATGAATGTTGTTCTTATTGTTTGTTTTTAGATTTGATCTATATGTTGTATGACAAGTTGATGTTACATGATATTTTCTATTTTTTTTTTTTTTGGGTTTTCAAATATGTAATGGATTATATTATTTTTATATATTGGTTTGTAATATTAACAGATCCACAATTTATTCTTACCATTATATTGAAGATCTTGGTATGCCAAGAGGATAAAATGTAATCATTTTCCTTTGAAGCAAGGAGGCTCGAAATTTTGAGGAGGAATAACAAAAAAGATTTTCCAAGATGGAGTTTACTATGTATTTTTTATTTTGGGGTGAGAATTTTTTTAGCAATTGCAATAAAATTATAAATTGCATGATTAATTTCTTTTATTACATGTGATGTGATTATGTGCAGTAAATGATTTAATAATGTGAGCTTTAAATATTAATTTTGGATCAAAAATATTAAATTATATAATAATTTAAATGAGATTTAAATTATATACAAATTTTTTTATGGTTGATTTTTCCAAGTTGTTGCAAAAATTCAACCTTTATGTATAAAATTCATTTTTGGATGTAGTGAGTATAAAAGTATACTCATAAAATATATATAGATATATTTATTCCAAAATTAATTTAATTTAAATATTATATAATATAATTATATAATGAGCTCATATTTATTTCTGAAATATAGAGTGCATGCTAAAGAATGGTATTATGCATATATATATATATATATATAACCATCTGAGTATAAATGTGATTACCTTAGATATTGCATGAAAAAGACTAATGTGCAAATATTAACGTTAAAATTGAATTATGTGATAGTTCAAAGATAAATTTATTACTTTATGGATGCTAGTAAATTTTTAATATGGTTAATGTACAAAGTGTGATATTAAAATTAACATAAAAGACCAAGTAATCTTCGGAAATATAATAAATCCAATAAAAATATAAGATGTCTACATTAAGGCTCTCCATGGGAGCATTAATATGCAAGTTATTGTTGTATATTAATGATAAGGCCAAATAATGTATTTGACTTATAGAATAGATATGCATCTAGTATTGCAAGAATGCCGCTTTGTGAAGCTGAGTGTTAGTGTATTAAGAGTCTAGAGAAGACCAAGGGCACGAGGTTGTGAAGTTGACTTGTAGAATATCATAAGCCCAACAAGAACAACATGCCTAGTTTATCTAAGTAGTCTAGAGAAGACTAAGGGCACGAGGATTATAAGTCTTTCAGATATTTCTCATCCTTTAAATTTAAATGTTGATTTAAATTATTATCGTTCTTTTAACTCATTATATGCTTGAGTCTTAGACATATGAGCAACTACTCATATTTGTTCCTTTGTGTGGGATCTAAGCATAGGAAGTTGTTATTTGATGGGGAGATAAAGCTCACTCTTGGTGATGGAGTCGAGCAAGTGAGAGATGTTTCAATTTTATTAAACCATCATATAATTTTTATTATCAGATGTTTTGTCTATTCCTAATGCCTGTAAGAATATTATTTCTATATCCATTTTAATAAACAACAATTATGAATTCTTGTTTTGCAAAGCTATGTATTATATTTATTTTAATTTTAATCTTATTGGTATTAGAACTAAACATCATGACTTATATTATTTATATTATGATAAGCCTAATAAGATAGATAATAAAGAGTTATTATTAAGCAATATAAATGACAATTCTAATCAAACTAAGTATGATGATTCAAGTATAACATATGTATGACACTTAAAACTTGGTCATATTTCTAATGCAAGGATCCACAAGTTGGTAGACATGGGAATTCTAAAAGATTTAGATTCTCAGTCTAATGAATATGTTTATGAGTCATGTCTACAAGGGACAATGACTTGAGCTTCATTTGTTGGTCAAATGGTACGTGCTGAGAACCTTCTTTAATTAATATATATTGATGTTTGTGGACCATTTAAGGAAATGGCCCGAAGAGGTTATCGATTATTCGTTACCTTTATAGACGACAAGTCTTGATATGGGTATTTGTATTGAAATACAAATATGAAGTCTTTGAAAAGTTCAAAGAGTATAAGGTCGAAGTAGAAAATAAATTAGAAAAGAATATTAAAGCACATCGATCTGATTGAGATGGTGAATATTCAAATACTGATTTTAATGATTACCTCAAAGAAAATGGAATTGTCATATAGTTCACTCCACTGGCACACATCAACTAAATTGTGTGAGTGAAAGGAGAAACCGTACACTGTTAGACATGGTAAGAAGTATGATGAGTTATACTAATTTGCCTATCTCCTTTTAGGGATATGCTCTGGAAACAACATTATATATTCTTAATAGAGTTACTTCTAATTTTGTGAATACCACTCACTCCATATGAGATATGAACTGGAAAAACTCCTATCTCTCATTTTTAAGATATGAGATTGTCCGGCCTATATTAAAAGGTAAAACACAGATAAGTTGTAGGAACAATTCACTAAAGGCTGATTTGTTGGATATGCTGCTATTAGAAATAATTTGGTATATTATTTCTATCTACTTGATGAACAAACTGTTGTTATGAGTAGAGATGCCACTTTTTTTGAGGAGTTTCTTAAAGAAGGATGCAAAGACAGACATTGTTTTGGATAAAGAGTTATCTGAAAAACAAATCCAAGTGGCCGAACCAATAGAGATTGATAAGTCAATTGAGCCTAACATGACAAAGAATATTAATTCAACTCCTACAAGGTTAGAAAGAGCTTCACGCCCTCCTAGATGGTGTGGATTTATTATTGAACATAACCAAGAGTTGTTCATAGTTGGCAGTAATGATCAACTAGAAGATCCTGTCACTTATAAAGAGGTAATGTTTGACATTGATGTTGTTAAGTGGCAAAAAGCAATGCAAGCTAAGATAAATTCCATATACCAGAATAATGTTGGGGAACTTGTAGACCCACCTTAATGAATAGTTCTAATAGATTGTAAATGAGTTTAGAAGCACAAACTAGATTTTGAAGAGAATATTGAGACTTATAAAGTTAGGCTTGTAGCGAAAGGGTATCACTAATGAGAAATGATTGACTATGAAGAAACATTCTCTCTCATAGCCATACTTAAAAATATTCGAATACTCTAAGCCATTTCAGCACACTATGATTATGAGATATGGCATATGAATGTCAAAACTACAGTACTCAATGGATTTCTTAAAGAAGAAATTTTTATGGTACAACTTAAAGGATTTGATTCTGAAGATAGTTCCAAAGTGTACAAGCTTAAAAGATCCATTTATGGTCTTAAGCAAGCTTCAAGGAGCTGGAACAAGAGTTTTGATGAAGCCATAAAGAGTTATGACTTTATTCAAAATCTTAATGAGGCTTGTGTGTATAAAAAAGTTAGTAGGAGCAAGATTGCTTTCATAGTCTTATATATTGATGATATTCTAATCATGGGAAATGATGTTTGTTTTTTTTAACTGACATAAAGGTCTAGTCATCATCCACCTTCTCTATGAAAGATTTGGGAGATGCAGTTTATATTCGTGGTATTAAGCTGTGTAGAGCTAGAGCTAAGAGAATATTAGGATTGTCCTAAGCCTTCTATTTGGAAAGGATCCTAAAAAGATTTGAGATTGAAAATTCCAAAAGAGGATTAATACCTAGAAGGCATGAAGTGCATCTTTCTAAAGAGATGAGTCCCAAAACTCCTGAAGAGATAGCACAAATGGCTGGCATACCATATGCTTCAGCCATAGACAGTCTAATGTATGCTATATTATGTACTAGACTAGACATATAGCCTTTCTGTTAGCTTGACTAATAGGTGTCAGTCTGATCTAGGTGAAGGGCATTGGACAACAGGCAAGGCAATCTTTAAGTATTTGAGAAGGACCAAAGATGTGTTCTTGGTTTATGAAGGAGATAATTTGAGTATCGTTGGATATACATATTTTGATTTTCAATTAGATAAGGAATAATTGAAGTCCACATTAGGGCGTGTGTTCACTCTGAGTGGTATAGTAGTAGTATGAAAAAGTTCTAAGCAAACGATCATTACTGATTCTACAATAGAGGCTGAATATATAGCAGCCTCAAATGCTGCTTAAAAAGCCATGTGGTTGAATAACTTCCTAATGGATTTAGATATGGTTCCATTTATTTATAGTCTCATTCCTTTGTATTGTGATAACAATGAGGTAATAGCACAGTCTAAGGAACCAAGGTCTCACATAGCTTTAGTTTTATCATTTAATTAGAGAAATAGTTGGACGAGGTGATATCTTGGTGCAAAAAGTTTCATAAGATAATAATGCGGCTAATCCATTCACGAAACCTATGACACAAGCACATTTAAACCACCATCTTCAAAAAATAGGTCTTAGAAACTGTAGTAAATGACACTAGTGTAAATGAGAGTTTGTTATTAGTGGTGTGTATGTCCTAGTGTATTCACTTTCTTTTATATATTAAATAATATACCACAATGAATACTTGTATATTTCATATTCATAATAAATAAAATATTTAAGTTGTTGATTAAATTATAAATATAGTAGTTGCATTATACTATTAAATATACAACCTTTTGATTATCCACAAAGAATTTATTATTAAGTTGTCGATAATAATGAGATAAATATATCTGATAAAAGATAATATTAAAAATGTTCATAACTAGAAAAAGACAGTAGATTGGACATTCATTGAACCTCTAGGTTATCACATAGTTTTTTTTAGGAGAAATCTCATCCTCTATTCTATAATGATATTAGAATAAACCAGTGAGTTCTTAAAGAGTTAAGGGTACCGAATACTGACACCTGATATGTCACGCCTATAAAATGAGTCTAGAAGTTATTATGATTATTTGGGGTGTTAAAAGGTAAATAGCTTGAAAAACAAAAGAGAAAGAAAGAAAAAGAAAGATAAGAAAGAGTCAGCACTGTGCATAACTCATGTAGGCCGCACGACTAATGTAAGTTAAGGTGGTTGAGTACTATGCACGACCCGTGGCGTGTCGGGATAGATTTTTAGGGCATTGAGCATGACTCGTACTGGCTGTATGCCCCGTGCTCAGTGTCATGTATATAAATACCTGAGTTTCTCTCTCATTTGGTCATAATTTCATTTCCAACCATCCCCACTTGAGAAAACCCTAGATTCACATTTTTCTTCCCTCTAAACACTAACCCACTCACAAATTCACTCAAAACACTTGGATTTATCATTATCAAAGTGAGCATGTCAGCTTTTGGGTGTGGTTTGAAAAAAGAGAGACAAGTTTGTGCAAGGGAGGAAAAGAGAACGAGGAGACCCAACACCAAATCTAGCCTTGGAGAGTAATCTAAAGAGATTTTAGTAAGTTTTACATTACTTTAACTTCTTTAATCTATGAATTTCTTTGATTCCTCCTTCTAGCTAAAGAAAACAGAAAATCTACCAAAGTTGGGGTTTTATGACCGAAATAGGGGTATAAAGAGTGATATTGAGTTTATGATTTAGTTTTTGGAGTACACCTTTAGGTTGGAAGAGCATTTATAAGACAAGTTTCGGGTTGAGAGTTTTCTTGATGTAAGTCTTCATGCTAAAATGGTATGTTTAGTGATTTTGGCTTAGGCATGGAAGGAAGACAACAACCATTGAGAGGAGATCGAGCTTGATCCAGCATGTAGGGATCAAAGAGAACTTTTTGTAAAGGTTTATACATATCTTTCTTACAATCTTCATAGGTGTATGGTATGAATATCATGTATGCTTGCGAAAATGCTAGAAAATGTATAGAAATATTAATTTAAGAACATTAATAGTAGTAATTAATGTGATTGTAATAAAGAAAATGGAATGTAGTAATGACACAACAATGAGATTAAATGATTATGTATGGAAGAAATGTAATGGTTGTTGATGCGGTTGTGGTTAATAAATGTTGGCATTTAATGCAAAGTGGTGAGTTGTGAATGTGGAATTTTTGTACATTGATGCATTTTTAAGACAATCCAATATGATGATGTGAATTAACAATTTGTTATGATATGTTTATTTGGGGCTTTGGGCCCAAAAAAAGATAGTCAATATGGTACCATGTTAGGAAAAGTCAATATGGCTTGAGGCCTATATTTGGCACTATTGACCATGATGTGAAAGACTAAAGTGGCTTGAGGCCAGTATTTAGCATTCTTCGTCTTATTGGTTTAGGTGGCTTGAGGCCAGTATTTGGCGCTCTCAACCAGGAAAGTTCGGCAGAGCTTGGAAAAGTGTTTGAACTTGTGAAATTGGTCGTGCTATATATTATGATTATGATTAATTTATATTTTGATGACTTATAATCGTGGAATATTTTATGGCATCAAAGGCAAGGTATGTGGTGAGTTTGGTGGGCTGCATATTTATATACACATATGAATTGTATATTTATATGTACCACTAAGTAAGGTTTCCTTAGCATGTGGGTATTTTTGTCTCACTCGCAAATTGTTAATAGCTGACGAGTTGATAAAGAGGGCAAGCTGCCAAAGAGAAAGAAGGATAAACTTAGGGGTTGATAATATGTTCATTTTTTTTCTTTTGATTTTTTGTAACTTGGGATGGGTGTAGTTATATTTGTACATGCATTGGGCATTAAGGACATATAAGTTTGTAACTATTCACATATTTTTGAAAAGTTTGTAAAGCTTTGGCTAGTAAAAGTCAATATATTTTATTTTATTTTGATAAAATTATAGATGTTTTAATTCAAGTATATATGGATATTTCATTTTTCTCAAGAAATCATGGCCATTGTGCATTGACAAGTTTTAAATTTATTATGTTTTGAAAGTCATGCATGATAATAACCTTTTGTATAATTAGAGAAAATTTTAATTTTATGGTGGGTGTTACATGATAATAATTGTACAGGTAGTGTTCGATATCAATAATTATTATTTTGGTCATAATATATATATTTTATTACTCAAAATCCTTTAATTTGAAGTATCAAGACTGTCTTTTCATGGGTAACTGTGGATGTGCTCTTGTTTTGTATTGGACTATCCACGCCTATTAATTCTGCTCATAGTCACCACTGTCAGTCATGTAGTGAGACATGAGATTACCAATAGTATAACTCGTTACTTTATAACACTAGGGTAAGATTCTAATGGAATTGATATTTTAGTTCTAATAAAATAAATTCTTGACTAGAAAAAATATGACTTATTCGATGTAAAATTAATATTATTAGTTAAACTAATAATATTAAATTTTATTTTAATCAGAATGCGAATTATCACTCATTAATGTATTGACTAATAGAGTTTGACGTGTTGTGACCCTAATAAATATCGGAATCATAACGAGATGACTTAATATTATGATATACATGTCAAATTAATATTCGAAATTTTATCAGTAATTAAAAGGAGAATTCCGAAATAATATTTAATGTGTCAAGGTATACAAGGAATTCAGAAATAATGTCCGATATAATATTAAGAAGTTAATATTATATTTCGATTTCGATAAAATTGTTGACCTTATAAGTCACTCAAATTAAATTATTTGCCTAATCAATATTTATGATGTGATGATTAATTTAATTGAGAATTAAATTAGAAATAATCACTTATATTATTTGAATTAAAATTAAAATTAATTAATTTTAACTATTTCTCCTATATAATTTTAATTAAAGTGTTAATTAAAATTATTATAATTTAATTAAGTTGTTAATTAAATTAATCATAATAATATATTAAAGTAATTACTATGGTTAATGGAAGAGATGATTAATTGTGGTGTTAGGATTATTGACATAATGTTGCATTAATGTGCATTTATTAGAAATACATTATTAATCTTTATGTCTACAATTCAATATTACATTTATTGTGTCATTGTTTCTTCCACAATCTTTCTTCATTATTTTATCACTTGCTAAACTGTGATTAGATAATAAATAGAATATCTATCTCTTTGGCTTAGAGAGTGTTGTTGAGATTGGATAACCCCACACACCAACGACAATTCATTTTTTAGTTCTTTCTTTTACTTTTGATTTGATTCAAAAAGTAAGAATCAAAAGAAGAAATTTAGTGATCATATATTTTAAACTAACAAATGGATTTCATCAAAGACAACCAAAACTTTTGATCTTTTTGTTTGGTTTGTATATTTGGTGAACTTCGTTTTAAAATGTTTGTTTTAACTTTTTATTTTTCCATTTTGTTCTAAAAATCATTGAATGCTCTTGGCAAATAGATATTATCTATAAATGTTACAAAATATAATTTGCAACAGTTATAGATAAATACTCAATGTTAACATACAAAATATGTTTGCATATTATGCAAATTGTGATTGCATGTTTCGGTCAAATTAAAATTTTTTAAAATTTCTACTTTTAACCGAGACATGTAACTCTTCGCAATCCAAAATCGCTTCCAACATAAAGTGCCACACGTCTGTTTGAAGGTGCTGATGAGACTTTGGTAGCTCACATTGTTGGCATCTTGAGATAGTGAAATAAAGGAAAAAACAATTATTGGAGGAATTTGTTTGTAAATTCAAAATGAATGTCGTTTATCTTATATGCTTGGTATTTTTTTAGAGGATTTTCGTAGTCTATGTTTGGACATGTGAAATCCTCCAATCGGACTTGATCCCTTGTCTGCTAGTGAGAAATACATTCTCGAGAAGGATTTCTTGAATAATGGATTTAGGCAAAGGTGCTAAACCACTATCAATCTATTATGTTGATCTTCTTTCCATTTCATTTATATTTTCATCATCTCTACAAATATATATTCTTGTCTTGACAAGTTAAAACTGTTTGAAGGATATTTGAAGTCATACCAACAATATTTTTTTGTTTAGAAGACAAATAGTCAATTTGATTTTATTAAAAAACATTCGATCTTATTAAATCAAATTTGGTGTTGAATTGTTTACTGATTGTTTATTGATTATATATCAAAAAGATCTCATTTTTATTTCCCTTGAAATTTTAAGTACAAATAAAAAAAAAAAATTGTCCATCGCTGCTGTCCTGCAAAAATCTCTGTTCTACCCAATAAAAAAACAAAGAACATTTTTCTAACGAGACAAAAACTTGATCACTTTGGGACCTACAATTATTACTAGAATATCTGTCGTTTTGCCAAAAAAATTCAAATTTTATTTATTTATTACTTTTATATTATTAATAAAAATTAAATTTTTTTTTTTCTAAATTTGGAGGCAAATCGCATTAATTAATGTTTATTGAACAAACAATTTTTAATCTTTTAAAATCAAGGATGCATGTCTTTATAATCTAAATTTAATATTAATTAATAATTTTTTAATTCTAGTGAAATTACTAAAATCTACCGTTAATATAGAACAGAGGAAGTATTAATTAATTTTGCGACAAAGCTTACTTTGCTACTCCAGTGGATGGAGAAATTGTTGCGAGTATGTATGTAATCATGTACGATAATGTGATTCCCTAATTCATTGAACGAACTCTGAAACCAGTAACAAGTTAAACAGAAAAGTTACAGCTGGAGGAACAGCTTCCGACCTTAGCTGCTTTCATAATTGATTAAGCTCTCATTTTCATAGCAATCATCAGTTCCATCTGTCTATCCTCAGCTGCCTCTGCTTTGACCACCTGTTAGAGGTAAAAGGAAAGGAAGTTAAAAGCGGGTAGGCGTTCTTGCCATCTAGATATCATAGGATGAAATATAGATTTGAAAGATATTTATATTTTGCTTGACTTCTTTGTTTCCTTTCAATAAATTAGAAAAAAAAATAGCAGTGCCCTTATGTTATGTAGAAAATTAAGCATAATGAAGTCTTGAAGAACGTTGAATAAGGAGAGCTTACTCTTCAAATTCCTCGTTATTGGGAGGTGCAACAACCTCTTCTGATGTTACTTCTTCAATGCTCTCAACGGTTAGGTGTCGAGGGCGAGAATGCAAGAACCTTCTATGATGTCTGGATGCGGCATAAGAAATCATGGCCAAATCGTTTCTTTGTGAGGACTGATCAATTGGCTGGAAAAGCAGGTGAATGCCACACCTTTTCACCTTTATTCCAAAACCAACATCAATTGAAAATTCCACTTCGTCCCCTTCGTCCGTCTCGGTCTTAAATCTCCAACTCATGTCTACATCCTCATTTTCGACTTTAATATCATTAAAGATCCAGTAGCACAACCAATTCATATCCTGCTCGACTGCACGTGACAAGAAGATTGTATATGGAGTATAGATCCATTCAAACCTTTTAGTATTATTAGCGATGGTCATATGAGGAGACAAGTAGCAAGATTCGGAGGAGCTTCTCCATGCATAAATAGCACTTGTAACAATTCCAATGATCCTAAAACCTGAGTCGAGGCAAGGCACATGCAAAGATACAGTGTCACCTTCATTTTGATGGCTGAACCACGTCGGAATTTTGCTTCCTGGCAAAAAGATGCTGTATATACCTCTCTCGGAAAGTGTCTGTTCAAAAGAACATGTTATTAGCCAAGAAAGAAGTGAACATTGAAGAAAAGAAGAGAAATGGATGCAATACCTGAAGCGGACATATCTTATTAGTTTTGGTCAGATTATCAATTTTGCGGGCGTTGGTGGTTGTAATCAAATCTTTTATGGACGAGCTATTGCTTCTCAAAAGCTTTTCAACAATATCAACAGCTAATGGTTCCGTGTTAAAATATCCCTCAATTTCTTTTAAACTCGGGCAACCATTAAGCTCCAACTCTGCAGCCCCACGAAAGTTTGTTAGGTCAATACTTACCAAAGATGGGCAACGATTGGCATGCAAAGATTCTACACTTGACTGAAGCTGTGGTATGGATCTCAGACATCTGCAATCGTCTAACAACAGATCAACAAGTTTGGGAAGGCTGCCAATACTAGCCGGTAAGCTTGTAAAGTCATTTCCACATAACTTCAGATATTCCAGTAGACGCAAGCCTTGAAGATCTTGGGGAATTACGCCATCTAATATTTTACAAAAACTGAGATCCAGCTCTTTCAAAGAACAAGGAAGAAAACTCATGATGTGTGGAGACTTTCGAGGTGAAAATAGAAGCCGACATTCACTTAAAGATAAAGTTTGAAGATTTTTCAAATTTTCAATGCTCTCTGGGAGAGTACTTATTGCAGTTCGATCAAGATTAAGCACAACCATGGATTTCAAGTACCCCAGACCCTCAGGTAGTTCCTCAAGTTTTGAGCAGCCAGACATGTTTAGCTCCCTAAGTAATCTCAGACCAACAATGTCTCTTGGAAAACTATGAAGATTCTTGCAATCTTGCAAATTCCACAAACGAAGGGAAGCAAAACATCCTGCTGACTCC
>CATIWF010066260.1:0-13270 GCA_949630135.1 Balakata baccata
GATATCATGCTATGAGTGTCATGAGTGGATATCAATATGATCACATCAAGGGATTATGGGTGACTATCAAGAACATCCTTAAATACTTGAGAAGGATTGAGGTTGTATTTTTGGTTTAAGGAGATAGTAAGCTTAAGGTAAGCAAGATTATGGATGCCAGCATACAATTCGACAAGGATAACTCAAAATCCTAGTCGGGCTATGTATTCACATTAAATAGTTGTCTAGTCAATTGGAAAAGTTCCAAACAAATGACGACTAATGATTCCACAACTGAAAGTACATTACAGCTTCCAAAGCAGCTAAGGAAGCAGTTTGGAAAAGGGAATTCATCATAAGTTAGAAGTGATTCCGAGTATTGTAAATCCAATATGATTGGAAGAACAATAGAGCCATTGCATGTGCAAAGGAATCATAGTCTCATCAAAAGGTTTAAACATGTACTCAATCTTATCAATTGATTTCAGAAATCAATGGTAGACGTAATGCAATGAGAGAAAGAGTTCCCACTGATTAGAAAATATCTGAACGAGTCACTAGACCAAAACCCCAAAAGAAATATGATAGTCATATCCTCGCCTATGGTGTAATGTATAATGGTGATTAGTTTTAGTGCAAATAGGAGATTGTTAGAGATGTGCCCAAAAGGCAATCGCCTCAGGCACTAAGTGTACACATTCATAAAGGCATTTTTTCATTATATTAGTATTTATTTGTATATGAATTAATATATATCTTAAACTGATTAATGAAAGTCCATGATATGAAACATAGCATGAAGGAAATCATGATGGAATCATGATAATGAGATTCCTCTCATGTGTAATTATGTTAGTATCTAAATTATCCCTAGTCATAGGATTAACAAAACAGGACATTGTTGATCCGGATAGACTAGCACATGTTATATTCCTTGATTAGATCAAGCAGTAGATCTCATAAGCTGTGAGCATGAGATGTTCAAAGTTAAAATGTGGATGCTTGCTAAGAGTAGTCAATTACATTAGATGACCTGCTATGAAACAATCATATGGATTATCTATTCAAATGTCAATGATAGTCTCATCATAGCAATGGTGCATGTATCCTTAGACTTGAGGTACTCAAGGATATCTTGGATATTGATTCTGTGTTTTGACTCCAATCCTTGTTGCCTCATAGAGGTTGCTCATAGGGTGGTGATTGGGTACAACTTGAGGAATTCGAAGGTAATTGGGTGGCCAATAGAGGATTCACCGCTCCTAATAGAGGGAGAGTATACCCACGTCCTCTTGTTGGGATCATTACTCGAGAATCTCTAGCCAGGAAATGTCCTGAAGATGGTCTTCAGTGACAAGTCTAATAGAGTAATGAGTCCCAAGGACAAAATCTAACATCACTTGGGCTAGGTGTGACATAGTCAGTCTAGCGGGAGCTGACATATAGTCCATGCTCTGAACCGAGTGGGGTATAGAATGGTGAAAGAACGAGTTGCACATATATTGTTGTCTATGAAAGGTCGTAGTCAAACCACTAACTTTCCGATCAATTGGCGATCATGATATGTTGCTAGATACCGCTCTTTATTTGTTTAAATTATTTGATAATTTAAGTGGCCAATATAACCGGGAATTTAATGGGTCACACGCATTGGAGATGTAAAGAATGATTAAAATGGTTTTTGATGATATCCAAAATATGAGAAAATTATTTTTAGTCGATTCACGATAAGATCGCAAAAAAAATCGCTCGGGGGGTTGATGGGCCCGTGCAGGCCCGCTGGCCTAGCAGGCCTGCTGATTGGCCTACCAGGCAGGCTAGCAGACGAGCACACACAGCAGCTACCAATGACCCTTAAATTGGCCCTTAATGGCCATTCACTTTTCATAGCTCTCATTTTTATCCTCTCTTAATTTTTGGTCAATGAAACTGATTTTTTTTATCTAAA
Organism: Balakata baccata; assembly: GCA_949630135.1. Classification (NCBI taxonomy): domain Eukaryota; kingdom Viridiplantae; phylum Streptophyta; class Magnoliopsida; order Malpighiales; family Euphorbiaceae; genus Balakata; species Balakata baccata. Next base: position 1,928 of record CATIWF010066260.1, read on the forward strand.
AAACCCCAAAAGACAGAAAATTGACGAGAAAAATTTTCTGGAAGAAGAAAAATTTTTGGAGAAAACAAGAAAATTAAAGAGTTTAATTTTCCTCTCATATGAACATACATCATTACTAGCACTTTGAGGTATGTTCAAGCCATCTTCCTAATGGTTTCATTTTTTATTCTTCTCATGGATATTGTTAGAGACAATGCTAGTTTGGATTGTTGTGGTTTGCTACAACCCAACAAAGTCAGAAGTTGAAGAAAATCAAGAAATTATAAAGGTATAAATTCTGAACTTTTCTTGGTTAAATTAGTTTTAATTGGCATATGTATAATCATTTGATTTGGGTTTTAAAAATTTTTATTTTTCGCTGCGTAATATATATGTGATACATGCTCAAAACCCATCAGACCCTTGATAGCCTTTACCAACACTCCCTCTCAAGCTGGTGTCATTCCCAGCTTGCAAACATTAGTCTCAAATCATGCCCTAAGTAACGGTTTAGTGAAAATGTCTGCTTCTTGAGATTCAGATAGTACATAACATAAACAAATATTTCCACTTTCAATCTCAAATTTGATAAAATGTTTGTCGATGCGAACATGCTTCATTCGATCATGTTGAATGGGGTTGTTTAAAATTGCTATTGCTGACTTATTGTCACTATATAGTTTTATTTGACTATTAAATGGAACATTTAACTCTGACAGTAGCCTTTCAAGCCAAATTAACTCATAAATGCCTTGTACAATTGCTCTGTATTCTGCTTCTTGACATAAGGTTTGCTTCTTACTTCACCAGGTTATAACATTCCCCCAAACCTTTGTACAATATCCAATTGTAGACTTACTGTCCTCAACTGAACTAGCCCAATCAGCATCTATAAATCCTTCAACTAACTGATTGTCACTTTTTCTAAACAATATACCCTTGCCATGAGTTCCCTTCAAATATCTAAAGATCTTGTCAATAGCACTCTGATGTCTCTTGGTTGGAGCATCCATAAACTAACTAACTATGCTAACACTATAGGCAATATCAGGTCTAGTGTGTAAAAGGTAGATTAGCTTTCCCACAAGACGTTGATATCTCTCTTTATTAGCTAGAGGATCATCCTTAGAGATCTTATGCTTCCAATTCTTCTCTAGTGTAGTGCTTGCTGGTCGACAACCCAGTTTTCCAGTTTCTTTTAACAAATCTAAGACGTATTTCCTTTGAGAAATAAAAATACCGGTTTTGCTTCTAGCAATTTCCATCCCAAGAAAACATTGAAGTTTTCTGTGATCCTTTACTTTGAACTCAGATTTTAGTAAGCCCTTGAGATTTGTAATCTCATCATTGTCATCCCCTATAATTACCATATCATCAACATACACAATCAAGATTGATTTTCTTCCATCATTTGACTGTTTTACAAATATAGTGTGATCTGCCTGCCCTTGTGTGTATCCAATTTTTTTCATAAATGTGCTAAATCGAATGAACCATGCCCTAGGGGATTGTTTTAACCCATACAAGGACTTTTTCAGTTTACAAACTGATCTAGGTTTTTCTTTGTCTTCAAATCCCGGAGGTAACTTCTTGTAGACCTCTTTATCAAGAGATCCATTTAGAAAAGCAATTGAAACATCCATTTTGTGCATTTCCCAATCCAAATTTGCTGCCATAGACAAGAGAACCCGTATAGAGTTCAATTTTGCAATAGGTGCGAAGATTTCTTCGTAGTCAACCCCATATGTTTGTGTATACCCTTAAGCAACCAGACGCACCTTGCATCTCTCTATTTATCCTTCCAAACCTACTTTCATAGTAAAAATTCACTTACAACCCACTAACTTCTTCCCTTCCGGTATGTTAACAACTTTCCATGTATTATTGTCATTTATTGCCTTCATTTCTTCCGAAACAACAGCCTCCCATTTTGGATCTTTCAAGGCTTCATATATATTTGTAGGAATTGTCACATCATCAAGTTGAGATACAAATGCCCTGTGAATGTTAGATAATTGACAATATTACAAATGATTTGAAATTGGATATTAAGTACAAGATCTTACCCCTTTCCTTACAGCAATGGGAACATTTAGATCATGTATTATAATAGTATCTTTTTGTGAATCGTGTAGTGAATCCGCCATAAGTTCTGATGATTAGTTTTGCTAAGTGACATGTAGCTGGCTTTACTGATTTTGTTGAATGGCATAGAAGGGCTGATTTTGCTAATTTGGTTGAGTAACACGAGGCTTCCTTAAGTAAACAATTAATTCACTTTGTTGTTTGCTTTGCTGTTGCACTGAAGGGATTGATTCTCCCCTTTGATTGAGACCAATGGTTAAATCTTGTGAGGTTAATGGTGGAGATTCAGAGGATATTAATGGGGACTGGTTTAAGGATATATGATGAGAAATAGAAGGATCCCAATGATAATCTTTAGTTAAGTTCTTCCCCTAAAGAGAATCATGGGAATAAAACAATTGATGTTCCAAGAATATAACATCACAGGAGATATAAAACCTTTTTGTGACAGGATTGTAGCATTTATAGCCTTTTTTAGTAGGAGAGTATCCTGTGAAGATACATTTTATAGCTTTTGGATCAAGTTTTCCCAAAGTAGGACTTGTGTTGTGGACAAAAACAGAACATCCAAACATTTTAGGTGGGAGAGAGTTCAGTAAACGGATATGAGGGAATTCTTTTTGGAGACAACTAATTGGTGTACTAAATTTAAGGGGTGGAAGTCTATTGATTAAATAAGTAGCAGTTAATACAGATTCTCCCTAAAAATGATGTGGAACAACACTAGCAAACATGAGAGATCGAGCTACCTCCAACAAATGACAATTTTTTCGTTCAACAATCCCATTCTATTTTGGAGTAAATGTACATGAGCTTTGATGGAAAATGCTATTTTGAATGAGATAATCTCCAAGAACTTGTGAAAAATACTCTCATCCATTATTTGTTTGGAGTATGTGAATGTTGCTTTGAAACACATTCTTTATCATTTTATGGAACTATTGAAACACATGCCCAACATCAGATTTGTTCTTCAAGAGATAGACCTAACGTGCATGAGTATGGTCATCTATGAATGTTATGAACCATCTTTTTCCTGTTAGGTCCACAACCCATGATGCTCCCCAAATATCACTATGAACTAGATGAAATGGTTTTGAAGGTTTGTAATTGTGACTGAAATAGTTTTTTTCTTTCTTTTTGGACTGTTTTGCAAAAATACATGACTCACAATAAAAATAAGAAGGATCTTTATTGAAAAATAAATTTGGGTACAAATGTTTCAAATAGTGAAAGCTAGGGTGTCCTAGGTGTTTGTGCCATAAAATTATTTCTAAATCTAATGAACTAGATGCTGAAAAAGATAAATGTGGTTTTGGCCTTTGAGAGGAATTAGTGAGGTAGTAAAGGCCATGTCATTCCTTGGCATTTCCAATCATCTTCTCCGAAGACAGATCTTGAAAAATACAACGGTCACAAAGAAAGGTTACTTTGCAATTTTGATCCTTTGTTAACTTACTAACAGAAATGAGATTATATCTTAAACTTGGGACATGAAGAACTGATTTCAAAAGAAGCCCTTAATAAAGAACATCTCCAATTCTAGCCACAATTATTTTACTCCCATCAGCCACTGTGACTTTTATCTTATCATCATATTTTTTATAATTTAAGAAATCTATAGAAAGCCCTGACATATGATATGATGCACCAGTGTTAACAATCTAGTCATTGAGGTCATCTTTTTGCGAGAATAAATATGATGAGATATTACCTTATTGTGCAATTGTTGTTTTAGGAGTAGAACCTAATACTTTAGAAATTTGCTATTGGTGTAAAAGGGATCTCAAGATCTCCATTTGTTCAGGAGTAAATGCAACAAAGCTTTGTTTCTTAGTTTCAATTGTGGAGTCGGCTACATAGGACTGTTCTTCCTTTGACTCCTTAGTTTCCAATTTGGCGGTTTTCCATTAAGACCCTAACAAGTTTCTTTTGTGTGGAAAGGCTTGTTATAATGCTCACACCGCAATTTGTTCTCCTTTGGCTTCTGACCATGGTTATTAGAGGAGACTGATTGGTTTGTGATAAGGGTAGACTTTGTGACTGTTCTTCGATGGCTGGAAGCAAAGTTGTGTTGAATATCACTCTTTTTCTGCTGTATTCCCTTCTGACTCCAGAGAATGCTTCTCGGAGGGATGGTAGAGGTTTTGTTCCAAGAATTATCCCACGTACTTCATCTAAATCCTTGTTTAATCCTTGAAGGAAATCAAAGACTCGATCTTTCTCAAGTATCTGATTGTAAAGTACCCCATCATCAGAACACTTCTATGGAATTGTATAAATCAAATCCATCTCTTGCCAAAGTTTAAGTAGTTTTTTGTAATATTCAGTTATAGATTTGCCTCCATATTTTGTATTTCGAAGAATTGATTGAATTTCAAAACACTGAGAAGTGTTTTCAAAATCTGAATACATTTCTTATGTTGTCTTCCAAATCCCGTCTGCTGTCTTATAATACAGGTACGTGCATCCAATTTGAGGCTCCATTAAATTGATCAACCAGGCCATGACAATGGAGTTTTTGGCTTCCCATGTCTTATAATTGATATCAGTCTTGGTTGGATGAGGAATTTCACTGGTTAGGTAACTTTCTTTTCCTTTTCCTCAAACAACTAACAATAAATTGTTACCACTTATGAAAATTTGACCCATTCAGTTTGTGTTGGGTAATTTGCAATGAGTGGTTCACATCGGCTGAGGAAAAAGATGTTATACCACTTGTATTCCTTAAGACGCTGGAAGATTCTTCAGTAGATGTTGGTAAGCTAACTTCGGACATGATTTTAGCAACATATATATATTTAGGAATTTTAGTTTTCTTAGGTCAACAGGAACTAGACTCTAATACCATGAAAAACTAAGACAATTGTTTGAATATTTCTCCTTACCTTGATATGAAGAACTAGGCAGATATATATACAACAATTAAACAATAATCTAGGAGCTATTCTAGGTAATTAACCTACTAATATAGCCTAAAGAAAAAAGGAAACTAAATTAAGAAAAAAGGAAACTAAAGTACAGCTTAAAGGAAATAAGTTTACAGTGTAAAAAAAAAAGGAAATAAATAACTAAAAATCTGGAAAGATAATGATTCCTTAGTTACCCTTGATAGCCTTTACCAACAGTTGCTTCGCCAAACATGTGGCATAAACAACTGGCATTGGAGAGAAAAGGTTGCGGGTATTGGCAAAGAAGTCTCTCATTTCCTTTGACAAAGGTATGTCTTTAAATCCTTGTGATATTTGTTTACTTGGTAAGCAAAATAGGGTTTCTTTTAGTAGTTTATCTAAAAGAAAAGAAAAAGTGATTGATTTAGTTTATTCTTATGTATGTGGTCCTATTGAGACACAAAGTATAGGTGGTAGTATATATTTTGTAAATTTTATTGATGATGTTTCACAAAAGGTTTTGGTGTTTGTTTTGAAAACAAAAGACCAGGTTTTCCAGTATTTCAAGAAGTTTCATGCCATAGTAGAAAGAGAAACAGGTGAATCCCTGAAGTGTCTTCGCAGTGACAATGAAGGTGAATACATTTCAAAGGAGTTTGAGTCCTATTGTTCATAACATAGTATCAAACATGAGAAAACAGTTCCTGGCACCCCACATCATAACAGTGTAGCTGAAAGAATGAATAGAACCATCATCGAGAAAGTTATATGCATGCTCAATATGGCTAATCTACCAAAGTCATTTTGGGGTGAAGCTCTCTATAATGCATGCTACCTATTGAATCGATCTCCATCAGTTCCTTTAGATTATGATATTTCTAAGAGAGTATGGATTAGGAAGGAAGTCACGTATTCTCACTTGAAAGTATTTGGCTATAAAGCTTTTGTGCATATACCTAAGGAACAAAGATAGAAACTTGATGATAAGGCCACTCCATGTATTTTCTTGGGTTATGGAGATGGAGAGTTTGGTTATAGACTATGGGATCTAGAAAAGAAGAAGATACTCAGGTCAAGAGATATAGTGTTTCATGAGCATGAAATTCTACTAGATTCAGAAACAGCTAAGAAGGCAAACACTAGTGTTTTTAATGATTTTTCACTAGTATCTCCTTTAATTAGACATGCCACAGGAAGAGAGTTAAATGAAGAACATGAGGTTGATAATGAGTCAGTTCTAGTTGATGATGCAAATGTAGAGATTGTTGAGTAGGGGGAGTAGCCCCTTGCACCTCAAATTACTAAGCCTTAGCCTAGAAGATCATCTAGAGGGCATCATTCATCTAATAAATATCTCAGTTCTGAGTATGTTACAGCTGTTGAAAAGGAGGAGCCAGAAAGCTTCCAGGAAGTTCAGAATCATGAAGACAAGATTCATTGGATGAAAGCCATGAAAGAAGAGATGAATTCCTTGAAGGAAAATAATACCTATGATATTGTTGAACTTCTAGAAGGTAAAAGGCCATTGAAGAATAAATAGGTGTTCAAGCTGAAGAAAGATAGAGAGAAGTTGATCAAGTATAAAGCCCGCTTAGTTGTCAAAGGTTTTAATCAAAAGAAGGGAATTGATTTTGATGAGATTTTTTCTCCTGTTGTGAAGATGAATTCCATTCGAGTAATACTTAGTTTGACAACTAGCATGGATCTTGAGCTTGAGTAGTTAGATGTAAAAACTGCCTTCCTCTATGTTGATTTAGAGGAAGAAATCTACATAGTTCAGCTAGAGGGATTTGAAGTGAAGGAAAGGAACACATGGTTTGCAAGTTAAATAAGAGCTTTTGTAGCCTGAAACAAGCTCTTAGGCAGTGGTATAAGAAGTTCGATTCTTTCATGGTGAGTCAAAGGTATACATTACGTATTTCAAATTATTCCCAAATGAAAAGTTCGTTATTCTTTTGCTCTATGTAGATGATATATTAATAGTGGGGCAGGATACTAAGGTGATTAGCAAATTGAAAATTGAGCTTTTCAAGTCCTTTGATATGAAAGATCTAGACCAGGCGAAACAAATTTTAGGCATATAGATTATTCGTGATAGAAATGCCAGGAAGTTGTGGTCATCACAAGAAAAATATATTGATTAGGTTCTAGACAGATTTAATATAAAGAATGTTAAGCCAGTTAGCACACCTTTAGCTAATCATTTCAAGCTTAGCAAAAGATCTGGTCCTTCTACACAAGAAGAAAAGGAAGCAATGGTAGCTATTCCTTACTCCTTTGCAGTTATGAGTTTGATATATGTTATGGTTTGTACTCAACCAGATATTGCTCATGCAGTTGGTGTAGTTAGCAGGTTTCTCTTTGATCCGAATAAGGAGCATTGGGAAGCTGTTAAGTGGATTTTTAGATACTTGAAAGGCAGTTCTAAAATATACTTGTGCTTTGGTGGCTCAAAACCAATTTTGGATGGATATACAGATATGACAGGTGACCTTGATAGTAGAAAGTCAACTTCAGGATATGTGTTTACTTTTGTAAGGGGAGCTATATCATGGCAGTCTAAATTGCAAAAGTGTGTTCTATATCTACAACTGAAGTAGAGTATATTGCAGCAACATAAGCTAGCAAGGAATTGGTCGAAAAGATTTCTCTCTGAATTGGGTTTGAAGCATGATGGGCATGTAGTTAACTGTGACAGTCAGAGTGCTTTAGATTTGAGCAAGAATGCTTCATATCATTGTCGCACTAAGCATATTGATGTTTGGTATCATTGGGTACGCGATGTGGTGAATAATCGAGAGGTTTTATTCAAAAAGATTTACACTGATAAACATCCTGTTGACTAAATTGGTGACTCGAGACAAGCATCAGTTCTACACCAAAATGGTGGGACTAAGCTCCGAGTAATTTGTTGAGGAGAAAACTTTCATTCCTACAAGTTGAAGGAGGAGATTGTTGGTTTTTAGAATCCAACCCAAATTAGAATTAAAATTAGAGTAAGAGAAGGAAAAGGAAAAAAAAAAAAAAAGAAGTCTTTATTCCAATTTATTTTTATTCATTTTCCAAGGCAATATAAATAGTTTTTTGTGGTTAAGAAAAATACAGAGATTGGAAGACGAGTGACAGTGCAAAGAAAATAAAGAAGACTAGATTTCTTCTTTATACAGATTGGTTTTTCTCCTTTATGCAACAATTAAAGTTCAAATGTCAAATTTCTTTGTTCTTTGATTTATTCTCTAAGTTCTATCAAAATATGTTGGGTGTTGGTTTTATCAAGAATATTTGAAGAATTATTTTCTTAGCTTCTTTCAATCAAAGAGAGTTGGGATTCTAGCTAGGAAATTAATTTGGGTATTTCTTGTATTGGGTTACTCAAGTTTGTGATTAACTTGATTATTGATCGTACCTCGATTTTTTGATAGTAGATTTGATTCGGAATTTGGTCCGTAGTTTTTTCTCTCTACACTATAGGATTTTCCACTTAAATTTTTGTATTGTATTTGTGACTACATTTTTCTTTAATTTTCTATGCTTGATTAATTTTCTTCCATTGTTGATTGAATATTTTAATTTGCACAAATTATTAATATTTCAGGCACAATAAGAAGTGCACATTAGAGTATTTATTATTTTTTATTTAAGAGTGTTGAATCACATCTCTCTCTCTCACTCACTCTCTGTCTTTAAAACAGTCTATTGTGGACTTTTTTTTCTAGTAGAAGAATTATTGATTGATTGATTATGGGGTGAATTTCACCCACGGTATTCTAATTATATATCTTGTAACAACTCAGTATCTCAAAATTTATTTGTAATACAAAAGTACTCAAATTATGTAAATCATAACAACTCAGTAACTCAAAAATTACAAATGTACTCAGTAACAACTCAGCATTATCTTCAAAAACTAATTCAGAAGCTACCACCAAAAAATCTGAACCGTGTTGTGGAAATTGTCCAACGTAGCAAGCTTGTGGAAACACAGCGCGCTGATGAAATTTTTGTTGATTTGGAGAGAGAGGTAAAGAAAAATCAAGGTTGTAATATCTAGATTTATGAGTAATTTCGCAAAGAGTATTTTATTGAAGAATTTAAGTTATTATTCAAAAGAAATTTTGAGATTATTAAAGGATGAGCTTAAGAAGTACTTTTTCTGTTTTTGGTATTATAGCAGATTGAATTTCATTTCAGGAATTCGGGAACATCTATAGGTTTGATTTTATATATCAAAATAACTAATAGAAGATGTTCCTTAAATCTATTTATGGCCTTCAATGAGCCGTGTGGGTTGAAAATCTCATGCATAGTTCTACAATAGCGACAGGAACAGTGATGTTATCCCTCACTGTGATTTTCTAGCAATTCAAGTACAGTACATAGAGAGACAATCAAAATCTGGTATGCAGTGTCAACCAGAAGCAAGTTTTCTTACTGCATCAAAAATTTGTAATATTTTGTTATATGTTGCTTGACCAGGACAATGTGACACTTTGGAGGTTGTACTACTACACTGAAGCAGTTGAAAAGGCTAGAAAGCTCTCATTATAGCTCAAATAAAAATACTAAATCTCAAGTCAGACACAGTACAGTACAGTGCCATGAAATCAAGTTGCCAAGGTTTCTAAGTATGAGCTGATCCTTACCAAAACTATTTTCAGAGAGATTTTGTGGCCAGTTGCTTGTGTAGTTCTGAACCCTTACTGGTTGTTAGGAAAAAAGTTATCTCCAAAATTCAAAATGAAGTTCTCTGATGATTCTTGAAATACAGACTAGCCAGTTTCCACTGATAGGTAGAAGCTCTGTACAAAATAGGTATTCTTTATCATTTTGTACCATATTCCTAGCTTTTATATTTCTTTTCTTGATCTTTTACACATTCTAAACGACAGATGATAAAGAATATATGTGTTCATATTGAAATGTCAGGAGCAGCGAGTTGTACAGACAGCAAACTTGTTCATTAGAAATACAAATACACGTTAATTGCTAATTAGTGTAAATTTTCTATATCTTTTGATTCTCCGGTTCATCTTTTTCAGTTTCTTTATAGTTTCCTTCGAAATGACTGATTTTTTTTGTCTTTTTTTTTTTTTTTGCATACATGCATTTGTCTAGTCAAATTAGGAATCTGCTTCTCTTATTTTCTCAAAAAAAATTTGAAGTTCCGCATATTGATGGATGAGAGAAAACCTGACCGCGAAAAGATACCAAATTCCCCAAGGCTTACTGGTTTTGAGTGAAAAACAGAATCATGATTCGATGCAGTAGCAAGATTTCCATTATTGACAGAATCAGAACCAGAAAAAAGGATGTCTCTTTGTAATATGGCTATTTGAATGCAGTTTTGAAGTTCTTGTAAGCTATAACAGCATAGAAAGGGTCAGATCCAGACATTATCCCTATCAACCGCAAGAACCAACTGAAGGGTGATTTATCCTCTTCAGCACCAACACCAGCAGCAGGTAGTTTTCGGACAATTTCCGGTTGAGTAAATCCTTCCACAGATTGGAAGTATTGGACAACCAGTTGTGTTCGACTATATGCAGTGCCATCTCTCCATGCATCAATGGCTTTTTCGTAGAACATTCGATTGCTAAAGCTCACAATAAATACTCCTCCAGGTCTTAGCACTCGAAACACCTCTGCAAATACCTGCAATTGCATTCGAAAACAGCTAAATAACAATTTCAGATTGATTTTTACAGTACTGAAAACCTTCAGTGATTTTTACAGTACTGAAAACCTTCAGACAGACCTTCTCAGGCTGTTGCAGATACTGCACGCTAACAGTGCATACCACTGCATCAAAACTTGCATCCTCGAATTCCAGCTTCTGATCCTGATTGAGATCTTTCACAAAAAAATAATCCAGCCTAGGATTCTTAGCAAGCTCTTGTGCATTAAGACCATGACCCACCACTCTTTCATATCTCACTTCTTCAGGTAGGTGGCTAACCCAAGAGCTCATAAGATCAAGAATTTCAGAGCCAGGTCTCAACACTTCTCTGTAGAGATTAGTCAATGTGGAAATGAATCCATCATCAACATGGGTCACAAACCGAGGATAGGCATAGAACTCTCTATCAGGATATGGGTTAAGTTTAGTTCTACCTTCCTGGCTCAGAACAAGTCGCTTAATTCTGCCTGCTGTCGGTTCTTGTGCTTCACTGTTTTCATTCAAAGAGTTTGTAATATTTACTGAAACAGCTTTGATTTTTTTGGATAGAAGGAAGGAGGTTGTTGGCAAGCTGCTTGGAGAGTGTGGGTGCCATGGCTTGGACCTTGGGTGTATGGCCAGCATTTGTTTTCAAATGATCAAGTTCTTCTTGATTCTTTTCTTTTTATGTGAGAAAATGGGTGGACGACAATTTTTCTTGCTCTGGGACTC
>CATIWF010066269.1:0-60893 GCA_949630135.1 Balakata baccata
TTTTTTTTATTATTATTTTTTAAATTATATATTTTAGGTATTTTATTAGTGGTGCATATGATAACTTATTGATACTATTATTATTTGATAAAATTAATTGATTTGTTATGCCCCTAAATCCTTTTTCACATAACTTGTCTGATTATATAATAATTTTGGATTAAAAATAGAAATTTTGGATTAACAACCGATTGAGACAATAATTAGCTACGGATTGTTAATTTTATATTTACAAAATAAAAAATTGCAAAAAATAATCTCAATTTTTAAAGATGTATTAAAATTAAATTATATTTTATATTTTCTCATTTAAATATATAATTTTTTAAAATTTTATAAATTTATAAATTTCGGCGAAATTCTACTAACATAGTGTAAAATTTTGGTGAGATTAAAAAGACTGCCAACTTGAAAGTTGACTAGAAAGTTAAGTTATTTTAGAAACTTTCAAAAGTTATCATTTTTATTTTTTCTAAAATTTTAAAATTCTAAATCTATCTGGCAAAACTCTGCTGACAGTAAAATTTTTGTTTCTCCTTAATCTACTGACCAAACAACTCTAAAACACAACAGTTAAATGTATTATTTTTCAAATTTAAATATAAATTTAGGTTTTAAAATTTTTTAAAAAAAAAACGATAATTTTTTAAAATTTATAAGATTACTCAGTTTTTTAATCAGTATAACTTACTTAATTTCGCATGAATTTTATATTGTGCTAATAAAATTTTACCAAAATTTATTAATTTTAATATAACCATAAAAATTTAAATTGCTTTTAGTAATTATCCCTTTACAAAATATCTTTTCAATAGCTATTTTGTATACAAAAAAGGTAATAGCTATCTTAAATTTCTAATACCCTATTTGGCATTACATGTAAAGAAAATGTTTTTGGAAATTTTTTTATTTTTTTTTAAATTTTGAAAATGACATTTAAGAAGAAACAGAAAAAAATCTAAGAATATATTTGAAAAAACAATTTATAAATAGCTAAAAAAATTACTAAATTAAATCAAAGCAATTCTAACTTTATTTTTTTATAGCAAATCCAAATATCCCAAAATTAATTACCCTCTAATACCATTAAGGAATTTTATAACCATATATATAATAAAATAAAAATAACAAGTTGAAATCTGTTTTCCTTTTAAAAAAAATCACATCTCTTATAAAAAAAAAATATATCATACAGAAATGGTAATTTAACAAAGGAAAATTGTTATTTAATATCTCAAGTTTGATATATTGTATTAATATTTTTCTGAAATTCAAAAATTATATAATTTATTTTTTATATTTTATTACGTTCTACTAATATATTATTTTATTAAAAAGATATTAAATTGCAGAAAAACAATAAAAAATACTATTTATTCCATAAAGTTTGACTTATTATATAAATATTTTCTACAAATTTGATATATTATACTAATATCTATAAAATTTAATATATTATACTAATATCTCGTTAATAATAGATAATATTCTTTATAAATTACAGTAAATAAATTAAAATTTAATAAAAAATTATATAATTTAACATAAAATTGTATAATTTTCCTATCTCAAAAAAAAATATTAGCAAAATATCTAACTTGACGTGGTAAATATAGTAATTTTTCTTTTAACAAATAGTACCAAAACAAAAGAAGAGCAGGAAAAATAATTAACAAAAAACAAAGACTCAGAGGCAGGTCGTAGGGGCAGAAAAAAAAAAAAAAAAACTTGCATTCACACTTTCATCCTCTGTTTTTCACTTTACAAAATCGAAAATCCTATTTTCATCGTCCCTCTTTTTCTCTTTTTGTTGTGCCGCCACTGTTCTATGCGCCTCCATCGTCACTACCGCCACCATCACCACCACCTTCCCCCGCCTTCTCCTCCTCCCTTACCTCATCTCAACTTAGAGTTTTCTATCACTTTCCGAGCTGGATTCTCTCTCTTTTATCTTGCGAATCTCCATGCGCCGCTGGTTCAGCGGTTTTGTTGATTAGAGTAAAGAATATCGGGCCTACCTCTTCCACTCAAATGATCTCTTTCTCTAGATCACTAAACCATTAGACGTCATTCCTAGGTTTACAAGTCCATTTTATTTGGTACGGTTTATCAATTAGGGCAGACTTGATTGCTGGCATCCGTTTGATAGTTGTGTATATTAGCTATTTTTACATTTTTAAGGGTTTTTGGGATTTGGATGGCATTGGGGGATTTGATGGCATCTCGGTTTTCACAATCTTCCGTGGCTGTTGTTTCCAATCACTACGATGGCTATGCTTCGAGTCATGGCGAGGAGACTGTTGATTTGGCGTTGCAGAGAAGAGATGCGGAGACTTCTAGCAGTAGTTATGGCAATGCTGCTGTCACTACCACAAGCATGAATTATTTGCCTCAGACTATAGTGCTTTGTGAGCTTCGGCATGATGCATTTGAAGCTTCCATACCCACTGGTCCATCAGACAATGGCCTTGTGTCCAAATGGCGCCCTAAGGACCGAGTAAGCGCTGAGTTTCTCTGCATATCCCCTTTTCTTCTTAAATTGCAATTTGTTTGTTAATTGGAGTAGAATAAGCTCGTAGCATTTTTATTGAGGTCTTTTTGATGGCTGATTTTTTACTGATTAAGTATATTGATATGCTGTTTACTTAATGTTTAAGCCACAAGTAAGTTAACAGCTGTTAGGACGAAAAATGGGATTGTTATAATTTAGCTATTTTGATTCGATTTAAAACACTAGATATTGCAGGCGAAAGAAAGATATTTCATTCATAAAACTTAACTAAAAATTCTTGACAGTCTCTGATGATTATTGGGGCCAGAAAGTTTATAGTAAAGCTGATGTGTGAAAGGGATTGTAGTCTTACTTGTCACAGATCAAGATGTGATCAACCTCAAAAATCAAAACTAGGTTTGGTTTGGGTCATTGATTAACTCATCCGAAACAATTTCAACTGCGATTCTTGGCCTTCCTTCTGCTTATTTGCAGGAATTTGTCTTTTTTGCCTCTCATATCTAGGATGTTTACTTTGAAGCTTAGTTATGCTGATTCAAGGACCTCTGCCTGTTGCTTTAAAGCTATTTGTGTTGTCAGTAAAAATTACTTAGTTCCCTCATCACTTCTATAATTAGTCGTTTTGCCTATATTGAAGTCCAACAATACTTGATTACATTTATCTCTACTAAAGTTTTGGTCCCAAACTAACCAGAACTGCCATGCAGATTCCTTTTCTCCTTATTGCTAAATTTTTGGGGGGCTATGAAATGAAATTATATTGGACTAATTCTCACATCATTTTTAGTTTGCTTTTTTCGTTCCCCCTGCTGCCCAAATTATTGTTTTAATCTGTTCATTGAATACAGTGGTAGATGAGAAAGTGAGGGAGGGAGCGGGGTTTAATGTTTCAGGACAAAACCATCACTTAACATTTTCTATATATATGAACCACCCGCATGCTAGGAATTTATGAATTGAAATATAACTTTCAGACCTTATTAGTCACTGGAAAGGAACCTTGAATATATATTGGATCAGTTTATCTCAACCACCCTATGGTAGTAAACTATAAAGTAATGGTTACTTTGTGAAAACCAAACTAACCACAGAAATTTCCCTATTGATTTGATATATATGGTTATCAATTATTAATATTTAATATAATTCTAGAATTGAAAATATATACAGCTGAATATTTAAAAAAAATTACATAATGGGCCATTGGTAGAAAGTCTTAAATATGTAGTTGTGTGGCCCCTAACATCCATCACCTTTAACTTATAGCATTGCACATATGTTCTAATATTTAAATCTCATCATCCAAGTTCCATCAAATTACCCATAGTTACATAAAATCTATGTCTATGGATCACTTTATTTCTTATGGGTAATTTTTCATATTTCCACTTCCATGTTAACCTTTTCTTTTAATCATTGAGCTCTAATTACATTTTAGCCAAGTTTAATCTTGAAGCTTTAACCTTTTTATCATTGTAAGGTTATGATCGATAGCACTTCTTGAAGCTAAACCATTTGTTACTTGAGTGCCTCAAAATGACCTCCTCTATTCCTTATCCATATCTTTATGGCTGAAAATTTAGTGTTTCCCCTTTTTTGTTGAATAATTAGTGCTTCCTAGTGGATAGTTTCATAAACATTTCAATGAGGCGCCTCAATCACTCTCATGTGTGGGAGGTACATTTGGTTGCCATTGGGTTTGCTGTTAAGATAGTAATCAGATTCTGTCAGTCAAAGTAGGTATGCACTAATATTACACTAAGTCAATGCAAGTTCTAAAATAGCTTCCTTATTCTCATTCCTATGTTGGAGTCTATCGAATCTTTTCAGCCTAATAAAATCATGATTATAACTTTCCACATGTTCTCATTTAGATATCTTTCAGTTAAGAACTTTTTTCTCGTTAGGTATCTCATAGACTTGCATCCCCATGTTTTGTTGAAAGCTATGCCACTTCTTTCTTCTAATCCTTCTTATGTTCATGATTTGGGGCGGGTCAAGTTTGAACATGCCTTGCAGGCTTAGGCTTCGGCTTCTTTTTGTCTGATTATTCACTTGTAAAAGTTTGTCCAAGTTTGATTTGTATATCTTTAACATCAAAGGCATAGGCCACCACTGTTATCTTGATTTCCATGTCATTTGGCAAAACCCCTATATCTTGGCTATAAAGTAAATAAAATTATCATTCACCTTGAAGAAAGGTGAAAAAAGAATTAAACCATTAACAGCAAGCAGTGTTTTTACAAGGCAATGACTCTACTCATGACTTATCCCACATCATTGTGGGAACTTCAGTTGTTCGCATGGACATATATTTACTTGCTGATAAGGGCTTGGATTGGAACTAGGTTAAGATGTCATCCAATGTATATTCTTTCCTCAATATTCCTTTTTCTGAATTCTATTTTGGTGATAGACAGCATCATTGATTTTCTGAAGGTTTACACTATATACTTGTAAGTTTGTTTGCATGCATGGATGTTTTGCTTTAACCTTGAAATTTCTGCGCAGATGAAGACGGGATATGTAGCTCTAGTTTTATGCTTAAACATTAGCGTTGATCCACCTGATGTGATAAAGATATCACCTTGTGCCAGAATGGAGTGCTGGATAGGTGCTTTTTCAAACTGCTGATTTGTTACTTGTTTTATATATTGCCATCTCCTTTCCCTTTTCTCTCTCCCTCATCTGGTTGAGATTTTTAATTCTAATTAAATTTTTATTAACACTATAAAAATTGGGTATTTCTTAGAATCTTTTTAGGATATCGTCCGCTGTTTAATTTATTTTTCTATTGTGCTCTTTAACTTTGTAACTTATGAAATGGGTGGAAAGTATATGAAATTTGAGAATGGTCATAGAATTTTTACACCTTCAAACAAATTTTGTATATATATATATATTTTTTTTCCTATCTTATATCTTTTTGGAGACCAAGTTATGTATAATAATGTAGGATAAAGAATGCTTTGTGTTGAAGAAAATACACCTCTTTATAGGTATAATCAGTCTTCATTTTGGACGTTTTAACTTATTAATTTTTTGCAGATCCATTTTCCATGGCACCTCAAAAAGCTCTTGAAACAATTGGGAAAACCTTGAGTGTGCAATATGAAAGTTGGCAACCTAAGGTGAAGACCTTTCCTTATGTGCAATATTGTCTTTTAAGAGAAAAATATGTAGTGGCTTCCTTTTTCAAGTTCTTTATTGATTTTTGATCAGGCTCGTTATAAAGTTCAACTTGATCCTACTGTGGATGAAGTTAGAAAACTTTGTAACACATGTCGAAGATATGCCAAGACTGAGAGAGTTCTTTTTCATTATAACGGACATGGTGTTCCAAAGCCAACTGCTAACGGAGAAATCTGGCTGTTCAACAAGGTTCTTTCATTTATCTCTTCAATATTCTGTTAGTGCTGTTCTATTGTTCTCATAGTGAAGATTTTGCCCTGGTCTGCTTGTGATTGTTGCAGAGCTACACTCAGTACATTCCCTTGCCAATTACTGATCTTGATTCCTGGTTGAAGACCCCATCTATCTATGTTTTTGACTGCTCTGCTGCTGGGATGATTGTAAATGCCTTCTTAGAGGTGTTCACCAACTGTCTTACTTATAGTTTATTATTTTGTTTATCATTGTTCATTGTGATATTGTAATTTGATGCTACTATCCTCTTGGTCAGACTATTAATTTTTTGGATTATTCTTCTGATAGCTTCACGACTGGAACTCTTCTAGCGCTCCTGGATCTGTGAAGGACTGTATTCTGCTAGCAGCCTGTGAAGCACATGAGACTCTACCCCAGAGTGCAGAATTTCCTGCTGATGTGTTCACTTCTTGTCTAACAACACCTATCAAGATGGCATTGAGATGGTGAAATGTCTATCTGATCTTATTTTTTTAGCTTTTTTTTTTCTTTCCCTTTTTCTTGTGCATTATGGTTGCTGTAATGCTTTGCTAACATAGTTTCTTGTATGTATTTTGCCTTTAGCATATGATTTTGTGTGCGATTTCAATTTATTTGCCTGGTATATTATTTTTTGTAGCATAAACTAAACTAACCTGTTTTGCGCATGTTCATCTTAGGACTTTTAGCTATTGATAGGACTATATTTTACTTTTATTACTTCTTTTGTGCGTGTTCTTTATTGTGTTTTAAGTGCCTCTTGAACATTATATCGTGCTCTTTTGAATTGTTTTTCTTTTGTATTGAGTTAAGTTCATGATTTTATTTTATGTCTGTGTTGTGTTATAAGTTCTAGGTTTATTTTATTTTTTGCTTCTTACTTTTGTCAGGCATGCGCCTCGCCTTGCGCTTTGTGCCTCAGGCGATAAAAGCCCTTCGTGCCTTGGTGTGCCTTTCGCCTTTAACAACTTTGATTTCATTTACCTATAGATTGAATTTTCTATGGTTAAGTATTTCTACAATCAATCAAATTAACTAAGTCTCATTTATTTCTTTCTATAACAATCTTCTCAAATTTTTTTTTTAATTTAACATTTCTGCAATCAACCAATCTAATTAAGCCTTTCTATATTCATTTTTTAATTTCCTTTAATTAAGCTTGTGCGTAAGCCATTAATTTCCTTCATTCAAATGCATTCTATTTAGATCTTGTTGATGAGAAAGTTTGGTTTTGGTGTTCTTTTGTTGAGTAACTTTCATGTGATCTGTTTTTTTCTTGGAATGATGGTTGTTTGCTATGATTGCTTTAAACTGTTTATTGGCTTAGAAAAGGCTAGATATATGTGGCTTAGGATAAATGTTTTTCCAATGATGCCGTTATCTGAATCTTCTTATGGAGATTGTTTCTTGGTACTTCTGATGAATGATTTAGACTTATTTACTCTCAGAATGCACAAAATTGGTTATTTATACTTACTAATGTTAATCTGTTATAGTAAATTAAGGTGATTCTTGTCTGTATAATTCATTGATTGCACTTGAATGTATGGGAAGTATGCACTAGAAATTTCGGGTTGATGTTTTTCATCCTTTTGGAGGAAATTGGGCAATGCACTTGAGGCGAGCCCTTTTGATTAGACTGGCTATGTCCATGTTCTGGTTTGTTTTTCCTGTAATCTATGGGCTGCTTCCTGCTTTATTAGGATTTGCTATATATAATGTGCACTTGTTCTCATTTGTTCATATCTTCTGATGTATTATCATTGAAATTCAATCCATTGTGCTGTTTATTAATTTTTGGTCCTTTTGTTCTGTGTTCCCAGGTTCTGCAAACGTTCATTGCTTCATGAGTCCCTTGACTATTCACTGATAGATAAGATTCCTGGTCGGCAAAATGACCGCAAAACAATGCTAGGAGAATTAAATTGGATATTTACAGCAGTGACAGACACAATTGCCTGGAATGTTCTTCCTCATGGTAATATGCTCTTGAACAAATACTGTTTTGGTCTCTCATTCACTTTCTTGTAGATGGTTTTTCGGCTCTTTTTGTTGGAGCATTTTCCCAAGACTTGGTTTTGTTATGCAGATCTTTTCCAAAGACTGTTCAGACAGGATTTGTTAGTTGCCAGTCTGTTCAGGAATTTTCTATTGGCTGAGAGAATCATGCGGTCAGCAAATTGTTCCCCGATTTCTCAGCCAACGCTACCGCCAACTCATCAGCATCATATGTGGTATTAGGATAGATTCTGGTTAAACAAATAATGTTATGGTTTAAACTTGTGAAGAATTTATTCTGTGCTTAAGAATTCATTCACTATCTTATTAATTTTCTCTTCAGGGATGCATGGGATATGGCTGCTGAAATTTGCCTCTCTCAGCTTCCATCTTTGGTTGAGGACCCTGGTGCTGAGTTCCAGGTGTGTAGCCAGGGTTTTAAATAATAACTGATACCTAATTTATTGGCTGTTCCCAAACAGAAAATCACCCTACCGATACAATATTTACTGTGTCATGTCAAGGTTTCCTAATTCATTAATGTCTATGTATCATCCATTTCGGCCATTATATGTTGGGACAGTGGGTAACAGAACCAATGGTTCTTTCTCTTTCTATTTATTTATATTGTCTCAATCCACTATAAGTCGCTGATATTATCTCCTAAAACATGTCCATCTCTAAAATTCCATGTCATGTATTAGCACTCTCTGAAGGTTGAACACCAAACTTATAGCACATGAGGTGATTTTTTTTTTTTTCAGATATTTATTTATTTTTATTTGAGTTTTAAGCATTACAAATAATTGGATTGTGTTTTTTCCTGAACTGAGATCTATTTGTGTAAGAATATGTAAAGTCAATTGCCGAGTATTTGCTTGAAATAATTTTTTCAATGGTAATTTGTTATTATTTTTAGCTTTAATTTGATAAAATTACAGAAATAGTCTTGCCAAGAAGTTTTTCAAGTAAATCAAGTTTTGCAAAATAGTAGAATGTTACTTTAGGCATTATTGAATTTTATATTGCATTTTAGTTTATTTCATAGTTTATTCACATTTTTAATTATTGTCTGTTTTCTTAAAAAGCTCACCGTTGCAGTGATTGATTTGGTCTGATTCTGTTACACAGCTCCTGTTTCCCAAACTGTTTCTGATTCTGTTATTTGATGCAGTGTCTTGGGGTTTTGACTTATTTATCACTCTGTAACTGGCTTCTGGAACTGTGTTAGTTCTGTTCATTTAGTTGTATCTATTTATTGATGGCATTTAATTTGTGTTTGTTTTGTTTCAGTCAAGTCCCTTTTTCACTGAACAGCTGATGGCTTTTGAGGTTTGGTTGGATCATGGATCTGAAGATAAGAAACCACCAGAGCAATTGCCCATTGTTCTTCAGGTGTGTCACTTTCATTTTTTTTGGTTCATGTGGTGTCAGGCCTATCTCCCCTTTCTTTCAGCATTATTCCTAGTTTTTTGGGACTTTCTATCTGATCTTGTTCTTTAGTTTTCAATAAGCATGTGTAGGTATTATATATTTTAGTAAAACCTGGTGTTTTTTGCTCTTTGTAAGTATAGTAATAGTATTAATAGGTAAAGGTACTGCATAATGATTTTGAACTTTCTCTCTGTATCCTAGCGTATAACCCAGTCTTTTGTATTTATTCATTTGCATTTTATTGATTGTGTCATGTATTAATGTTTACAGGTTCTACTTAGTCAATGCCATCGGTTTAAAGCACTGGTGCTTCTTGGGAGATTCCTTGATATGGGATCCTGGGCAGTGGATCTGGTATACATTTATGTTTTCGCCATTGCCATTTCTTTTTACTTGCTGAATTGTAGCCGTTTTAGTTGTGATTTACATTATCGGTTGATATTGGATTATCTAGGCATTATCTGTTGGAATATTTCCGTATGTTCTGAAGCTGTTGCAAACCACCACACCAGAGCTTAGGCAAATTCTTGTATTCATATGGACAAAAATTTTGGCACTTGATAAGGTACATCTAGAAGTGGTTTTAACTATATATTCTTTTGTTTATGTGGTGCTCTTATCTGGTTTATCGCTTTGTTGACAAACTCTTCCTGATTTATTATTAAATGCTAGGACTTGAAGTAGGTTTATCCACGTCACATGTAGGGGCACATATGGTATCTTCAGTGATTGCCAAAGATGCTTCTTGCCTACTGGGGAAATATAAAAATACATATGGGGCTTTCTGTTCCTACTACTATTCACTTTAATAATAATTTTGATGTGCTGAGAGAGAGGAGATGATGAATTCGTAAGAGTCATGAGACCCCACTTTTAGCATTGTTTTCTGTGTGTTTGTGTGTTAGAGAGAGAGAGAGGGGGGAACATATATGGGTCATTCTGTTCCTGTAGCTATTCACTTGGATAAACAATCTTGAAGAAAGGTTTTCTATAAGCATTATCAATTTATATATGTTGCTTGTAATTGTTGGAATTTCTTTTGCAGCTATTTATCTCATGACCCTCTCTACAATAGTATATATGGAGCTTTATCCTGTGGTTAATGGTACTGCCAAGTTAATCTTGTTAAGGATTAGGGGGGCAGGGAGGGTTCAAATATTATATTTTGTATATGTTGATATAAAATTTTTGTTTGACGGAAGTAATTATTTTTGGAGCTATGTACTTATTTATAACATGACCCCACTGTGATTGTACTTATGGAGCTCCATCTCATGGTTTACAGTCATGTCAAGTTGATCTTGTTAAGGATGGGGGGCATACATATTTTATCAGATTTCTTGATAGCATGGAAGCTTATCCAGAACAGCGAGCAATGGCTGCATTTGTTTTGGCTGTTATTGTTGATGGGCACAGAAGGGGCCAGGAAGCTTGTATTAAAGCTGGTTTAGTTCATGTGTGCTTGAGGCATCTTCGTGGTTCAATGCCAAATGAAGGTCAAACAGAACCCTTATTTCTTCAGTGGCTTTGCCTATGCCTGGGAAAGCTGTGGGAGGATTTCACAGAGGCTCAATTAATAGGTCTGCAGGCAGATGCATCTGCTATATATGCACCACTACTGTCTGAGCCCCAACCTGAGGTTTGCATTGTTAACAGTTATGTTGCTATGATGATATCACATCCAAGTTAACATATTTTTCATCGCTTAATTATAGAATCCATTCTACACCAGGTTAGGGCTTCTGCTGTTTTTGCATTGGGTACTCTGCTCGACATTGGGGGTGATGCATGCAGGGATGGTGTGGCAGGTGATGATTGTGATGATGATGAAAAATTTAGAGCTGAAATCAGCATTATTAGAAGCCTACTAATTGTTGTTACAGATGGAAGTCCACTGGTCAGGGCAGAGGTTGCTGTAGGTATGCAATCATTATTGAAATTTTTCCGGTGGTTGAACTGTTAAATCACACTCAGGTTTTTAGTAATGATTTATATACGTCAGTTAGTTACTGGTCAGTATCAGTTTTTCTGATTTATGAAATGAAATAACATTTGAGGGTTCCAAGGTTTGCTAGCCGGAATGCAGTGGGAAACTTATTCATAAGATATAAAGTTCTCAATTTTGAACCCCACTTCTGTTGTATTCCATACAACTTTAGCTAAAATTTGAATGCCTTATTATACAAGTCTTCAATTTTTCACTTTTTAAATTTAGAACCGGATTAAATTTGGTTGAATTTTATTAATGTTTAGCGACAGTGATCTTATTGCAACAAATTCACTGGTTTTACTAATATAAAATAAGGTAAAAGGCCATGCTGAAAATAGTAATAACTGTAGTTGTGTTGAAATCATTATAAGTTTAGAAATTTCACTGCTTTTCACAAGTTTTCTTAACTTGAACTTGAGCTTGAAGCCTTCTTTTAATCCTTATTTACCTAATTTCCTTTATCTTTATCTTTGTCTTTGTCCTTTTTTCATTTTTCTCCTCGGGTGAAGGAAAAACAGGATGAAATTTTTGTTTTATATTTTAGTTCTCTTGAGATTCTCATTGTGTGACGATATTGTTGTGTGGTTCAATTTGTTCGGAAACTATTATTTAGTGCTTTAACTAAAGTGGCAATGAGATTTGTCCAAAGTATGTTCGCATGAAATCCTATAAGATTCAAGACTTGATCCCAATTTTAAATTGCGGTTATGTAAGTGAACTTCTCTGCAACTTGGTGACTGCATAGTGCTTGTTTCTGGGCTTGTACTAGGTCGACCATGTCAAAAATTTCATGGAAAATGAATGTGCTATACTTGCCGACACCTATGTTTTTTCTTGAAACATAATCTGGATAAAATCATTTTTTGCTTTGAGGTTAATTGTTCTTCAGCATCATCAGGGTTAGGAGAGGGGTATTAGCTTGTGAAGTGAGTCAGGGAAACTTTTTTCCCTGCTGCGTTAATGATATATAGTACTATGAACCTCATTCGAGATCAATTTTTCTTATGTCCTGACAGCACTAGCACGCTTTGCTTTTGGCCACAAGCAGCACCTCAAGTCAATTGCAGCTGCATATTGGAAACCTCATTCAAATTCTCTACTGAATTCCTTACCTTCTCTGGCCCATATAAAAACTAATGCAAACCAGTATATGCCACATACAAGTATTCTATCATCTCAAATTGGTCCTTTGACAAGAGTTGGCAATGACAGCCAAACACTAGTTCGAGATGGAAGGGTATCCACTAGCAGTCCACTTAGTACATCTGGAATTATGCATGGTTCACCCTTGTCAGATGATTCATCTCAACATTCAGATTCTGGAATGCTAAATGATGTTGGCAATGGGGTTGTTCACCATTCTAGGCCAAAACCATTGGATAATGCAATGTATTCACAATGTGTACTGGCTATGTGTACTTTGGCTAAGGATCCTTCTCCACGTATTGCAAGCCTTGGTAGGAGAGTACTTTCCATCATTGGAATTGAGCAAGTGGTGACAAAACCTTTGAACTCCACTGGCAGTAGTGTTCGGCCAGGTGAACCTGCAAATTCCTCTCCAAGTCCAAGTCTTGCAGGACTAGCTCGCTCATGTTCATGGTTTGACATGAATGCAGGTAACCTGATTTTAATTTTCTCTGTCTGATTTTTATAGATTCAAAGTGTGTGAGAATGTTTATATGGCTTTGACTTCACACTGTATTTGCTTTATTTTTTACCTTCCAAACCAGTTAGTTGATGTTAGTTTAAGTTTTGGGCTGTTGTTAGCAGGTCATCTGCCGTTAACATTCAGAACTCCTCCTGTCAGCCCTCCTCGCCCAAGTTACCTAACAGCAGGAATGCGTAGAGTTTATTCATTAGAGTTTAGGCCTCACTTAATGAATTCTCCAGATTCAGGATTAGCTGATCCTCTTATAGGTTCTTCTGGATCTTCTGGGAGTTCAGAGCGCAGTTTACTTCCACAATCAACAATTTATAATTGGAGCTGTGGTCATTTCTCAAAGCCACTTCTTACTACACCAGATGATACTGAAGAAATGATGGCCAAAAGAGAAGAGAGGAAAAAATTTGCACTCGATCACATTGGCAAGTGTCAACACTCATGTGGGTAGTTTGTTTAATTTGTCTTCCAATGATTCTTATTGAATTATTGTGCTATTTTGATGATTTTTCTTCTGTTTTTCTTTGGGGATGTCAGCTATTAGCAAGTTAAATAATCAAATTGCTGGCTGGGATACAAAGTTTGAAACAGGCACAAAGGCAGCCTTGTTTCATCCTTTCTCTCCTATTGTAGTTGCCGCAGATGAAAATGAACGGATAAGGTATGCTAATTTTAACTAGAACTTTCTTATCACTTATTTTTCATGTATGTATCGCTGTTTTGGATATTTATATTTCCACAGAAATATCACATGGATGGCTTGATATTGATGTGTAATTGTCATCTGATGATGGTGCCTCCTGGACGCACATTCTTTTTAATTTTATGTCATTTTTAGCATTTTCATTACGTAGCAATACTTAGAGTGAAACAATCTGATTTCTCACATAATGATCAATTTTCTTCGTGTGAAACTAAAAGGAATTTGGCAAAAACTAGATAAGCAAAGGAAGTCCTAAAATTTTGCTTTGATCTTTTGGCTTATAGTTGCTGCTGGAGTCCCGAAATTTGAGAATTGGGTAGTTTGAAAATCCAACTGAGTTTTTCTGGAAAGCTGATTATAAGTTTAGCAGTTCTTTCAAGTTCTGAATTTTTAAGTAGAGAGACATCGTCTCTTTCAAATTGACAAAATTTTATGGTTATTGTTGAATTAGAAAATGTGCTAACCAGTCTGGGTGCATATTATGTATTCATGCAGATTACAGGATTTTAAATTGTTAAATTTTGTTTCATAAAAATTTTCAGATGCACATGCTATCCTCAAAAGGTTAGGTAATCACATTTTGATTCAGTTTTTAATCAGGTATTGCATTTTCTTATATTTCTGTATCCAAAAAAGCAGCAAACATAGTTTTCTGCTCATACTCATGAATTCTAACTGCAGTTTGCAAAATTTATGTACCTTCTGTACAGACATTTTAGTTTATTCATCATTTTCTTTGTTTCCATGCACTAATCATGAGGGTATTTTTTCTTTTTGTTTCATTTCATTTTTCTTTGTTTCCTGGCATCTAAGGGGGTGTTTGGGGTGTCAGAAAAGCAGATTTAGAATTTTTTTTGATTTAATTGACTGAAATTTTTTCATTTTTTATAAATTGTTTTTCTTAAACCTGCGTTTGGAAAAAATATTTATTACATGTTGCTGAAAAGCAGTTTACAAAACTATAAAAAATTAAAAATAAAAAAATTTATTCAGAAAAACGTTTTTTCCAAACGCAATGCCAAAGTACACCCTTGGTATAAATTGAACAAGAATGGGCAGACATGCCCTTCGTATAAATGATTCTGATGCTGAAGAATTTTTAGACCCACATCGTTTTCTTCATATATATATAAATGGGTAAATTGAACAGGAATGGGCAAACACGCCCTTGGTATAAGTGATTCTGATGCTACAAAGTTGATTGGAATTTTCTCTTTGTGATGGATAGTTTTTACCTTTTAATCATTTGTAAATGCTCTTGGTCATTGATTTGATCTGCTCAAGTGAATAATTGTATTACCTGAATCTGACAGTTAGGATAATTTGGTTACAATAATTGATCCTTCTCTTTTGTCATCTCATTTCCAACAATGGTTTGTATTTGCACTGATTGTTCATTGCTTCATGTTTCGCAGGGTATGGAATTACGAGGATGCAGCTCCTCTCAATGGATTTGATAATCACAATTTTCCTGAGAGAGGAATTTCTAAGCTGTGTCTTGTAAATGAGCTTGATGACAGTTTGCTGCTTGTAGCTTCAAGTAATAATTCATTTCTTATGTGAACTTTATTTCTGGGTAATTAGATTTGTTTGGCGGATAGGTTTTCATGCTAATCTTTTCTAATCCTATTTGATGTAGGTGATGGAAATATTCGAATTTGGAAAGATTATACTTTGAATGGTAAACAAAAGCTTGTTACTGCATTTTCCTCAGTCCAGGGTCATAAACCTGGTGTTCGCAGTTTGAATGCTGTTGTGGATTGGCAACAACAATCTGGTTATCTGGTAAATGCTTACATCAAGATTTACTTCTAAAGTTTCTTATCCTCATTTGCTGACATTTGAAATGCTGTCATAAATTTTTCTTGGTATGCTTCACTCCAGTATGCTTCTGGTGAGATATCTTCCATTATGCTTTGGGACCTGGATAAAGAGCAACTCGTCAATTCTATTCCATCTTCATCAGATTGCAGCATCTCAGCATTGGTGAGTTTGTCTTGCTTGGAGAATTTCTGCGATTTGTAATCTTTATTGAAAGATATTGGCTTTTCATTGTTCTGATGGCCCTCTTGTCTAACCTTATTATTTATACTTTGTACTAATTTTAGATTTGGGTCAAGGGAATGATAATGTAGCTATTATGGGTATCCTTTATGCTTGGCGTTGCTCTATTTGGATTGCTTTTATGATGACTTGTTAAGAGTTTAATGTACGTACTTATAGTTACAAGGCATTGACTTCTGTACAATTAGAGCTGTCTTTCAGATTTTAATTATGTAAGACACTCTGGAAATTGTTGCATCTTTGTTTTTTCTCCTATTGCTGATTATTTTGATGAAGACATCTGTTTTATATTATCTGGAGCTTTTACGTATTTTGATGCTAGAGAAAGCAGTGTCACCATTATTCTTGGGATATTTGATCTATTGTGTATAGCCATCAGACCATGAGTAAAAATTTTTATGGCAATAATGTTTTCTTAGAGTGACCAAATGTAATGGATTACATTGGGTTGCTGTTCCTAAGTGGCAGGTCCATGACAAATTTGGTCTCAAAAAGTTAATTGAGGAAATGCAGTCATAGTGTCATTTTAAGAACTTATTCATCTTCTGGCATCTTTGTTTCTATTTTTTGTCTAGAATAATATGACCATATTTCTGAAGTGTGTTATTTCATTTTCTTGTTGTCACTTTGCCTTAAATCTGTTGTTATCAATTGTATTGTAAGCCTACATTTTTTATGGGCCTTTATATACTTTGGTCTGTCTAGGCTGCTTCTCAAGTTCATGGGGGTCAATTTGCTGCTGGTTTTGTGGATGGTTCTGTCAGACTGTACGATGTCAGGACACCTGAAATGTAAGCATTTTTACATAAGGTGTTTGTAGCATGATGCATGAAGCAAATATTAAGTGCTAATGATGTTTACTATATAAATTTTTGCTAAAGATGTTCACTAAACAAATTTCAAGTGCTAATTATGCTTTCTGCTAAGCATCTGTATTCTGCCAAATGTATATAAATTGAATTTTGTTGAAAAGTGGAGAGCCGAATGTCAGTACCTTATTTGGGACTAAATATATGCATTGCTTGATGTTTTCCGATCTGTTTAATTTTGTGGTGTTCATAGGCTTGTTTGTGCTAAACGGCCACATGCAAAAGTTGAAAGAGTTGTGGGGATTGGCTTCCAACCGGGTCTTGATCCTGGAAAGGTAAGAAGTACAATAAAATTGGTGTTGCAATCAATTTCAGAAGGTTCTCTGTATTTAAGTCTCACTTTGCTTATTTTTTGGTTCAATTTTTTCAGTTTGTAAGTGCTTCTCAGGCTGGTGACATTGAATTCCTAGATGTCAGGAATCCCAGGGACACGTATATGACGATTAATGCTCATAGGGGCTCACTTACTGCATTAGCTGTTCATAGGCATGCCCCGATCATTGCTAGTGGCTCGGCGAAGCAAATTATTAAAGTATTCAGTCTAGAGGGCGAAGTACTGGGCACCATTCGGTATTACTCGACCTTCATGGCCCAGAAGATTGGCCCTGTTAGCTGTCTCACTTTCCACCCATACCAAGTACTGCTTGCTGCTGGTGCTGCAGATGCATGCGTTTCAATTTATACTGACGACAACTCTCAAGCAAGATGAATGCATATTTGTTACTAACGCATTTGGAATTATCTCATTGGGTGACAGCACAAGGGAAATGGTCTCGTAAGGTTATCGAGAGCTGTTTCCCGAGCTCATTTTGGTTGTCAGATGTGACTCCGTCGAGAAATTCCTTCTTGAATGGAACCATGGCATGGCTCCACCTTCAGAAATTTGTATGCTACATATTCATTAGCCTCCAGTGTATTCGGGTCGAGCAAGATGGGAAGAAATTCTGCATATATATTCATGGGTGGGGGCTTCGGCAAATAATTATTATATGGGTAAATGCTTGTAAATAGCTTTTCCTTTTTTTTTTTTTTCCAGTGTGTTTATTGATGAGTCGATCCCTTTGTTCATTGTAAAAGCAACACTTTGTCATCGTAATTCAAGTGTTGCAGACAGACAGTTGATATGGATACATCCCCCTGAGATGAGGGGAATTCAAAATGTTCTTGTGTTTCATCAGATCATGCCATTCTTATGGTTAAGCATCTTCCTCCCCGCTCTCGCCCATTCTTTTTACTTTGCATTTTGTATGATACTCTATATATAATCAGCGTCATCTCTTAAAGAAGGCTCTACTCTCCAGGCCTGCGTTCGCCATTGTGTAAAATGCAATTAAATTCTTGAGTTTTTAGCAAATCAAGCTCTCGTTTATTCTCAGCACACGTTATTTTTACGCAGAACGCGTCAACACATGCAATTGTATTTTAATTTGTCTTCTACTATATTTAATTCTTCATAAAACTTCTCAATTAGTTTTTTAGTCGAAGTAGGTTCTCTATATCTATATTTGTTATTTCTTTAGTGTACAATCTCATGATGCTATGGATTTCTGGCTTTTTGAGCATATTAAGTATTGGTTAATTGTTTCAGATAAATTAAGCTTTGTTTTAATAAAACGAGAGCATAGGTTAAAGAAAGCATATTGTTTTGATCGTGTTTCTCGCTTTCAACTCCTTCGAAAAATAGAAATGCTTGGATCTTGAACTTTTGGTTCTCAATTTTTCTTGATGCATATCCGTCTGTATGCTATAACATCCTACTTAGGTTGTTTAAAAAGCATTTTGTAAAATATTTTATAAGCTATTATTAATACGCCAATTACATGTAATGGGCTATCCAATTCAAGTTGTTGACATTTTTTTTAATTTAAAAAAAGAAGTGCATTAAGAAAGTATTCATCAATTTCGGAACTAGTAACTATTAAGGGCATTGATTATTGTTAACAATAATGCTCAACTTGAGGACATCTTAGCAAACTACTATGAAGAGAAAAAAAGCTCCATAGAATGTGAAGTACGGTAGACAAGCACTAGCAACTGCAATAAACTACGGACAGTAGCAATTACCAAACGGTAAGGAACTTTTAGATACATTCCAAATCAATACAGGATGCCAAATACCAATAATCACCTTATTCACAAACATATATCCACTTTATCCATTCTATTACTACCAATTCACTTTCTGCCGCCCACCATCCCTTGGCTAGAAGCACCCAACAAGCTTGGGGACGTGCTACTAGTGATCTTAAATCTTCCATCTGTATTGCCAAAAACATTTAAATCTTCAAATAACCTGTATGAAGGAACAAAAGGCCTCTGTCCAGCAGGGGCAGAGCTCACAATGGGATCACCATTCATGGCTGACCCACTTGCATCTCTTGAAGGGAAAGAATTATAGTGATGCAATGGTCTCGCTGCTTGAGCAAGGGTATAAGATGATGCTGTCTTGGCTTGTGCAGTTGAGTACATATTATTAGCATTAGACGTATGGCTTTGGCCATTGGCATAACCAGGTGTAGCTGCCCAGGGTGGTGGGGGGTAGCGAGATGTGTATTGAGTATATTGTGACTGTAATTGTGGCTGAACCTGATTTTGTGATTGAGGTCGGAACTGAGGCTGAGGCTGATTCTGTGGTTGAGGCTGGGGCCGAGGGAAATGCTGCTGAGGCTGACAATGTAGCTGTGGTTGCAATTGAGGTTGGAATTGCTGCTGAGACTCAGGTTGAGCATATGCTTGAGATTGAGATTTGAATTGCTGTGGAGGTTGAGCATGCGATTGTGTTTGAGATTGAGATTGAAATTGCTGTTGAGGCTGAGGCTGAGCATGTTGCTGTGGTTGAGATTGAGTTTCGAACTGCTGCTGATGATGAGGCTGAGAATGTGATTGTGGTCGAGTTTGAAACTGCTGCAGAAGCTGAGATTGTGGCACAGCATGTGATTGTGGACTAGGTTGATGCTGAAATTGCTGCTGAGGTTGATACAGAGCCTGTTGTTGTAATTGAGACTGTACATGGGAATGAGGACTCCGTGACTGGCTCTGAGGTTGAGGCTGGGCCCATGGAGCAACGTAATTGTTGTATGCTGCCTGCCCTTGGTTTTCAGGATACGTTAGTGAAACATAAGGATAACCTTGCGCACTGGAGGCTAGTACTTGAGGTATGCTTTGGTCAGAAGGTGGAGTATGAGGTGAATGGGGTTGTTCAGAGGTTGATGATGTTGATAATGTGATACTCAAAAGGTCAATTATATCCTGTTCTTTCGTAGTCCTAACTGGTGCAGGTGGATCAACAAGAGCTAATGCATTGCATGGAGCAGGGGTTGAAGAAATGACCATGGAAGCAGTTGCATCGCTGGCATCCACAGGCACCAGTGCCTGATTGGTTTCGTAACTGCTTTGTGGTGGACTCGACTGTGGTTTCGAATGCCTGCATTTAAAGGAGATAAAAGCACTGAATGATCACACTTGCAACTTAAAGAAATGCATTAAACAACACAGACAAAAGAGAAGAGTGCAGCGAGTTATAAGTCGTCTATATAGCCTAAAGAGGACTCAAAAGTTCCAAAATGAAATGAAAGCAGAGCCAAGAATTTGGTCTATATTCAGCAATTTTTCCTCAAGAACTAATACACCCGGCAATGACTATGGTAAGTTGGTAACTAGTTGATTCTGTCTACTAATCACTATTTAGAAGTTTCCAGAAAAATTGAGCTGTATTCTACTATTTTGTTGTGTGACCATATTGTATATTCTTATCAATTGTAAACATAAAAGATGAGCTGTCAAGATACCTCCGAGCCAGCTGTGCAAAGTCATCCTCCTCTTCATCCTCTTCATCTACATAGCTCCTTGTTATGTTAGCAACTGGTGCAGTGGTATTAGCGCTCAAACTTGGACCACAGTCTTTTACTTCTGTTGCTTTGGTGATTGATAATAGCTTGGGCTCTAAATTAGTATTTTGAATTGGCATAGGAGAACCAGTTGCTAGAGCATCATGTTTTGCAAGCAAGATTTGTAGACTATCATTTAATTCAAGACCCTGACCAAGAAGTTCCTCATCCCTGCCATAGAACCAAGACACATTCAGAAATGTCCATCGCATGCAAGTACGCACTCAATCCTGATAACTAGTGCCTTCCATTATATCAACAACATGCCAAAAAACCACATAGGAATTCAGGGAATATAAATTAAGAGAACTAACCCAGTTGTAGTTAGCATCTGCATCAATTTTTTCTGGTGAGAACGGCATTTATTGACAAGATCAACTATGATTTCATCTTCCACAGCCTTAAAAAAGGAAAATCAGAATGTGTCAATTTAATCCCCATTGTTCCAGAAAGTACAAAGAAAGGTCATCATTGTGCATACCTTGCGATCATTAGGGTTCACAGCTTGCAGCATGTCACTCAAAAGCTCCATAACATTGCGCATGGATTCCATGCTTGATAAGCTATGATAATTATGAAAAAATATCAGGAAAAAAAAAAAAAAAAGGGATTCGGCATTTCTGGGAAAGACATCAGAAACTAATTTAATGTGCAACTGAAAATTCAACTCTCACCTTAAGCCTTCAATCTCTGCTGCCATTGTATCAACAAGTCTTCTGGAAGAATTGCTAGGCATTCCATATCCAGCTTGGACACACTTCATTGTTGAATGAGCGACAGGTGGTGTAAATATTGGAGCCGAATCTAAGGAACGCTGAGGGAATTCCACACCAGAGCGCTGTCATTCATATATTCTATCATTAGAATTTCATAGCATCAATAGTTCAACAGTGCACAATGGTCAATAACAAGGTAAACTAATAATCTTAGAAGCAAGTGAAAAGATGGGAGCTGCATCAAGGTCAGGGGTTAATTGGAGACATTCAGTCCAGAAGAATGCATTTGTATAATACATGATTAGAGCTCAAAATCCAAAATGGATTAATGGTACTCATTGTTCATTCATGAGCTAAAATCACTTTTCTGAATTCTGATAATATTAAATGTAATTGAGGAGCACAGTAGTTATAGAACAGTAATGACATTCTCTGAACAGGACTTGTACTGTTTCTGATTGAATGCGCTCTTATTAGCATAGATCATCAAGATCTTAGATGGACTAAAATCTGGTGAAATAAACAGCAAAATCATAGCCATCGACGAGAACTCTAGATTAATGGCACATGACAGTTCTACCATATTATGAGCCAGTTAGGTAAAAGGTAAAAAGAAATTAATTTAGTTTGTACAAATACTAAAACTGGCTGCAAAAGAGTGGTATCAGATAAATAAAGAGAGAAATACCCTTAGTTCCTCATATGCCCAATAATACTGAGGATGCTTTCCTCCTGATCCACCAAATGCCTCTTGCCAAGAGTCCAACAAAACCAAAATTTTATCCCTTACATGCATATCTGTCTGCAAATTCATCCAATAACTGTTTTAGGACAAGATGGAAGACCCAAATGGAGAAAGCTTCAAAGAGGCCACAGATACAAGATCAAATATAGATAATCTACGTCACATACAAATGAGAAATACTTGCATGTATTATCAGTTAGCAGAAAGCAAAGGATAAACAACCAAAGAGGAACCAAAGATTTATGATCTGAATCTTGGAGTGTAAAGTCAGCTATAATCGTTTTGTCCAAAACATAATTAAGTGCCTAAAAAATCTCAGGTAACTGGTCTGATGACTTAAAATAACTTGTTGAATTCTATGAAATTTTAACATACACTGTACTGACTATAATAACTCCAAAAACAGAATGCCCATTAAAGAATTAAGTATGCTAATCTTGCCGAAACATGGTTAGTGTATCTAGTTGATTGCTTCATATATTGGTGTAACATGTTTGATTGGAAAAACAAAGAATTACCTTCTTTTTTACAATTCTGATCATCTCTCCCAATATGTTCTTTTCAGCAATTTGGAAATGAAGATAATCACCACAGTTCTTGACCATTGTTTCCAAAAGCTGCGATGCAGATTCGACAAGCAATTATAATCATTAAAAAGGGGGAACACTCATTCAAATAGCAAATTCTGCCAAATTATATCACAGAAAACATAAAGTCTTGCATACAGACACGAGTATATCCCAGGATTTGAGTTCATAGAAACATGCTCATGTGAATAGCTGGAAGACAAGATTAAAAAAAACGCAACATAAGTACCGTCAAAGACAGTAGCTGCACTTTAGGGTTCTTGTGCTGCAACCTCTTTTTCACAGCTTTCGCAACATCTTTCGCCAGCCTGATAAATTCAACACAAAACCAGTTAAAATAATGCAATTATCAAAAAAATTCAACCTGAATTAAAAGAATATGTCAAGATAACACCAGCACACACTAATTCTCTAGTCACCAAATTATCTAACTTTAAATAAATTGTTCTGTCCTCCTTTTCTATCGTATCTTTCTCTCTGTTTCCTTCTTTGGCTCAATTGACCATGTCTCTTTACAACTATTGTGTTTATGGTCTCAGACAAAAAGCTGCACAATTGAAAGCTTGGAGATTCTTTACATCCTTAATAAAAAATTAGCCCCATAAAATAGCTTAAAAGCCAAAAAATAAAAAAGGTGCAGGTAATTCCATTTTACGAGGAATAAAATAAAAAAATCGAATTCCTACAAAATTCATCAAAGAAATAAGGTTAAACAAAATCTAACAAGTCCCAGGACAAAACAATTGAGACATAAAGGGCATATATAAGCAGATAAATATTTTCAACGTGTGTTCATCTAAATATATTGATTATTGAACAATCACCAACAAAGCAATTTCTTAATAAGAAAAGGAAAATGTTTTCAAAAATATAAGTTGCTAGAAGAACCAGATTTTACCAGTGATTAGAGTTGACAGAATCACAAATATCGATATTCATAGTCCAATCAGGACCGATCAGAAGATGGCTCGTAGCCTTCTCCACCGCCACGGTCGCCGACGAAGAAGAAGCCAAAGCCATATCTCTCTCTCTCAAAAGCCAAACCTCTCTTTACACAAATTCGAGGACAGCTCGTAACAATTAAGAGAAAAGGGTATTCAAAGTCCGAGTCCCTCTTGAATCCAAATCCCAGGAAAAGACAAGGCCATCTTAATTCTCTTAACAAAGAGTTTAAAAACCCTAAAAAAAAATTATCAGTTAGAAATTCCTCAGTTGTTTCCAGCTCCTTTGATAGAAACAGAATCAATCCTTTCTTCTTCTGTTACTTTCTTTTTTGCTTTTTGAATCCGAAAATTTTCTGTCTCGCTTTTCTTGCAATTTTCTAATTTCTATCATTCTCCCCGGGAAATCCGTTTCAATTTGCCTTGTCTTTCCCCTTATTCCTCCTCTATCCAATAACTTTCGCGGTTTAACATCATTTTTCGTATCTTCTTTTACCTCAATCTCCAAACACGTTACCCGAAACTCACGCGCTGGTTCGGATGGTTACACGTGGTCATAGAGGAAAGGATCCGGTGGACGGTAGCGAGTAGAGAAAGAGAAACGGTATAGTTTGAACTGCCCAGCTTTTCATACTTTTCTTGCAACAAAGATATGGTGCTTAGTTTAAAAATAGAAGAGAAGATGAGTTAAGAGAGAGAAAAGAGGAATTGACTGTGATGGACAGAAAATTGATAATTACGTTTCATTATAAGGGTCGGCTTTGTCTGTTACTTGACAGTTGGTCTGTTTTCTTTGACCAAAAAAAAAAAAACACAGACACACAATTGGTCCGTTTTCTAATTTTTAATTAATTTTGAGTATTAATATGTGGACTAAATGCTTTTATCGTCACATTATTAATTTTTTTTAATTAGTATATATATATATATATATTCTTGATTATATATTTATATTAGAAAATTTATAAGGAATGATAAAACATATCAGATAAGAACATAACTAAAAATTATATTTTTAGGAAATAGATTATATTTTTAAAATAGAAAAAAAAGGCTAAGTGAGTTTTTTTTTTTTCTATGATGAGGATTGAGGAGACTGTATGATATAGCTTAATTCAAATTTCAAATTGAGATTAGTTCAATTATTACATTTACTTAAAATAATTATAATAAAAATTAAAAAATTATAAATTTAATGTTACATTTCTATAAAAAAATTTAGCTTTATCGTAAAGATAGAGATGAACAAAGTTACTTTTTAATCAATTACAAATTTAGAAAAGTAGAAAAATGGGAATCAAATTTGAATTAATTAGGGACTTTTATAATCTTCAACAGGAACAAAGCATTTTGTTATCCCCACCCTAATCCAAATAAAAAAATAATAATTAATTTATTTTTTTATAATTTCTTTTCAGCACCTCCTATTTTAATCTAAAATTTCATAGTTTATCATTAAAGATATTTAAAAGAATAAATATATTTATTTTGTATGTTTAGTCTAATAGGTCTTAACACATTTCTAATAGATTTTTTATTTGGATTATATTTTTTTTATTTTAAAGAATTATTTTATAAAAAATGTCTTTAATGACCTTTCTATCTCTAAAATTTTAAAAGAAAGTGAATATGCTCTTTACATATGTAAACCAAATTTAATTCCTTATTCTAATTATAATTAATACTCGTCAACTTTTTATACATATTCTATCTAGTTTTTTTAAAAATATTTTTATGTTTCCTTATAATAAAAAAAATTATTTTTTTCATAAATATTAATATATATGAGTAAAAGTAAAAATATAGAATACATTGGATGAAAATTTTTTTACTCTATATTTAAAAATGATCTAAAATGCTATTTATTCTATTAAAAATATTTTTTTAAAATAAAAATACTGTTAAAAATGCTTATAAGCTTGTTATTTTATTTTTATTTTTATTTAGACATAATAGATTTATTAAGTAAGTTTATTATATAATATGATTTTAAAATAAAAATATATGAATTTGCCCCACCACATTGAACGTTTGGGTCAGCCCACTGCATAGCTCTATTATTGTTAAAGAGAGTTGAAAGATTTTACAATTTGGCCAAAGGGGTAAATTTTTTAATATAACTATTTTTGAAAAAATATTTAGATATTTATAATACGATAGACTAAATATATCTAAAAATATCTCTTGTTTTTCAGTGAGGTAATAGGCACATAGTAGAAGTATAGGATTCAGTTCATGGTCCTGGTGGCTGTTTTGGTTTATATGCAAGTGGTGTTATTTTATATGGTAATTTGACTAACGAGAGGTTCATTTATGATCCATCCTCTCTAATAAAATGTTGGCATCTTTGTCTGGCTATGATTTTAATATATATATATATTCAAACGGTACTCGAATTCGAGTTATCTGGGGAGGAGTGATCCTCCTTATGCCATTAAGACTAGACATCCTAGGCTTAACATCTTTTTAATTTCTGTTTAGGATTATATATGAGTTAGATTGATTTGATTGGTTGGTAAAATAAAGACCAGATTTTGTAATTAAGGAAATTTTTTTTAAAAAAATGATAAAAATAAATAAATTTAAGTGTCAAGTATTTAAATTAGTTTTTGGTTTCTAACTATCAAAATAATCTAAACTTATACTGATAGACCCATTAACATTACATATTTTTGAAGAAATCTGAAAGTTTTAAACAATGGTTAGAAAAGTGTACACTTGGCTTGAGATGTATCATTTCATTGCGTAAATTCAGTAAATTGTATTATTTATAAACCAATTCAATTATAAATTGATATATATATATATATAAATTAATAAAAATAAAATAATTAAATATATATATTATATAATTAGATTAATTTATAAATGATATAATACTTAAAAATTGTAAAAAGCAATTGCTTTCAACTCTTATTCAATTTTCTTCCAATTTTTTCAATTATTATTTGATTTTAGTTTTGAACACATGCTGTGCATTATTGCACTTGACCAAAGGTTTGGACCCTTTAAGTATACACTCAACAGCAATTATTATTTAATTTTAGTTTTGAACACATGCTGTCCATTATTAAATAATATACACTTTACCACAAAACATATACACAAAGGTAAGCAGCCTTTAACCTTATACGCCTAAGCCCAGATATATACATTTAGGTGTATTTGGAACTGTGGTTGAATATTCTAAAAATTGATTTTTTAATTTTTTTGATTTAATTGATTGATTTTTTTATTTTTTTAAACAGTTTTTTCTATACTTATTTTTGGACTAATCATCTATTTATTTGATTTTTCCAAAAATAATTTTAAAAAACTAAAAAACAATAAAAAATACATTTTAAAAAAAAAAACGTTTTTCAAAACTCAATTATAAACAGAGTCTTAAACATTCATCCCTGCCTCCTTAAACTTATTAAGGACAAGCAGCATGGGACAAGTAACTCCAATCCCAAAATTAACAAAAATTATTAGAAAGTGAACTCTCGCAGAATAAATAGTAAATATGAGTTTCAGTTAACGCCATTCAATTTATTATGTGATACATTGAAATATTCGTATACATAAAAGAAGAACAATGAAGGAAACAATCATACATATTGAGAGTATAAAATCTTAACTTTAAGTTCTCTCCTCGGCAGTAAATATAATGTCACATTTTATATAAGGTGAATGTAAAAAGATACCGTTAGACCCTTTAAATATATTTGTAAATTATATTGTCTCTGTCTAGTAAAAAAATAAAAAGAAAGAACAATCATGTTTCTTCTTGCATTTTTTTTTATGTCTACATCAAAAACATATGTTTCTACGAGGAAACAAAGTATAGATACAGAATTTTGTTTGGTCATTCCATGCTTGATCTAATTCATATGGCTCTATATGTGAGGAATCGGTATGGCTTGATTTTAAATTGAACCGAATTGACAAAAATTGAATTAATCAAACAAAAATTCATAAAACTGATATATAATCATAATTTTTTGGATTATTATTTGATACAAAATTTGAAAATCTAATCATCACCACGGCGATCCTCATTAATCTGATCAAGAATGACTACAAGAGAGACTATGAAGGCATAATCAACACTGGGGTACACTGTCACACCAAAATTATCTTTATCGAACACAATTGTTGAAAGAGTGTGCTTCCTGTGCATCTGCATTATCATCAACAACCAATTAATTAATTCATGAAATTAACCATCAAATACATAAAGAAAAGATTTATTTGCTGTGAAATAAATAAATAAACCCACCTGTGCAATAATGGTATTGGATTGGCCGAGATATATGGTGCAGGATCTCTCCAACCAGCTGCCTTTAACCTTAAAATCAGGGACCTTTTCTGCAGTGTTAGCAGCTAAGAATACATCTAATTCAGTTCTCAATTGAATTAGAGATGATTTCTTCACACTGAACAATAAATCTTGAGTGCTGGTGCTGTCTCCTCTGAAGACCCGCCATCTCCTATGCGCTGTCATTATCTGAAAAATTTGCCAGCTGATCAGGAATTTAACAGTTTTTCATCATCATTCACGTGAGAAATTTTTACATAGATTATAATATGTATTTAATTATTTTATTTTTAGGTATACATATAATGCAGTAGACCCGAATTTCTCCGTTCAAAGATATATGTGCTTCTGTTAAAAAAAATGGAAATTAAATAAAACTAATAAGGAAAAATAGATTATAGAAGACGGACCTTTTGTTGGAAAGTGGCGAGGATGTTACCAGCGGCATCAAGCAAATAACGACGATCACGGATGCTTAATAACTTACTTTTGACCTTGAAAATAAGGTTGCCGTTTATATCGGTAACGCCAAAATTACATTCACCGAGAGACAAAAGCTTGGAAACCACTTTGAGATCCACCGGATACGGTGCCACGAACTGTGGCCCGATCACCACCACCGGCTTCGGGGTTGTCATTGCCGGAATCGGGTAACTTTGCCCTGCCATAATTAATCAAGCAAACAAACTCGAACTGAGAATAAAATCAAAGAAAGTATTAGGAATCCAATTGAGCGATTGACTGATGGAGGGAGCGTTATAAGGATGGGGGTTCATAATAAGAAATGACCAAGTCGTGGGCGGCAGCGAATCGGATACTTTGCATGAAATGTAATACGCGGCTTTGGATCATTCTGTCTGCGTAAGAAACGCGTGGCGTACGATCACGGCTTCATACGAAATTTTTTAAAAAAATTAAAGAAGACTGGTTATTTATAAAAAAAATATATCAAAAATAAATTTAATTTTTAAGATTGTATTAAAATAAAATTATATATTTGTTATTTTTCTATTTAAATATATAAATTTTCTATTTTTTATTATTTTATTAATTTCGATAAAACTCTATTGGTATAGTATAAAATTTCGACAATATTAAAAAAATTGTACTGATTAAAAAGTTAATTAGAAATCTGACTCATTTTATAAACTTGAAAATGATATCATTTTTG
This sequence comes from Balakata baccata, assembly GCA_949630135.1. Lineage (NCBI taxonomy): Eukaryota > Viridiplantae > Streptophyta > Magnoliopsida > Malpighiales > Euphorbiaceae > Balakata > Balakata baccata. The sequence goes on from CATIWF010066269.1 coordinate 28,983, forward strand.
TAAATTCTAAGGTTTTAAAAACTAAATATTTTCTATAAAATTCTAAACACTATAATTTTATGTATTATTTTTTAAATTATAGAGAGGTTTAGATTTTAAAATTTTAGAAAAAAATAATAATATTTTGAAATTTATAAAATTATTTGACTTTTTAGTCAGTACAACTATTTTAATTAGATTAGAATTTTATGCCATCAAAATTTATAAATTGATAAAATTTTAAATATTTATATATTTAAATAAAAAAGAAAGAAATATAATTTGATTTTGATATAATTATAAAAAATATAAAGAAAAAGAAGACTGGATATCAATACACCCGTCATCCTGAACAAGCTACGTGGCATTGACTTGTATGCTAAGCTAAATAGTGTGATAAGTGTTTTTTAATAAGTTAATCAGAAAATATTATTTAATTTCAATCCTTATCTTTTTTTTTTTTTTCGGTCCTTATCTTTTTAGGATGATAAGAGCATAATTATTGTAAAAGGTTATTTCGCAATAAATACAGGCTTGCATGGTAATATTATTTAATAATAAAATTGATATTATTTTAATAATTAATATAATTGATACGTAAATAATTGATGTAATAAAATTAAAATAATTATTAAAAATTAATATAAATATAAATATTATTAAAATATTTAAAATAATTAATATATAGTTAATAATATTTAATTTTAACATATAATTATGTATTTTAATTAAAATAATTATAATTAATGATAAAATTTAATTTATTTGACAATTGAAAAAATATAATATTCTAAATGTTAATACGGAATACAATATATTAAAATAATAATTAGGTCCTACAAATTGAAATTTATATTAATTGCAGAGATGAAATATACTTAAAAGTGTAGTTAAATTTTTTTTTATAAGGTAGTGGAAACTATTATTTACAATTACGAACCAATTTCATTGATAATGATCCTCTAAGTTTACTTTTTCATTTTTACTGGATTTAATCAATTCTTTATGGACAGTTTTTATTCCCATTTAGGTGTAGAAGATTAAAGATACGGGCTTTTTGTAAAACATTTGATAATTTATGATCAAAACTTAATTTTACTTTTTTAGGAAAAAAAATAAAAACCTTAATTTTAGCATATACATTTACAATTACTTAATTAAGTACATTTGGTTTAGGCTTTCAGCATCTAAGATCTTTTATTCTTGGATATGCATGGAATCTTATCACCAATCTTGAGTAAAATTATCAAAGCTAAATATTAGCCAAAGGGGGATTTCTTGACGGCTCAATTGGGTGCAAATCTGAGCCTAGTCTGGATGAGCTAAAAAGTATAGACATGGAGAAGGAGGTATGATATGGTAGGACATAGGAATACGATAAATTCTAAAAAATTAGAATACAGATACGGTAATGACATATATAATAAAATAATAAAAATAATTATCCTTAAAAAGTAATTCACATAAATAAAAAAACAAATATTCGACTATTATTCTTACAAATATTTAAAGCAACCATAAAAATTAAACATAAGTAAATTAATTTAAAATCTAAAAAAATTACAAACAAATTATCAATAAAAATGTAAACTTATTTAACATCTAAAATTAATTTAATTTTCAAAAATATCAACAATTCAAAATTTTAATAAAAAAATGCCAAAATGGCTGAATATAAAATCTGTTACAATAATTTTTTTAGCCAATTATCAACATACTTCTCAAGTGAAAACTTAGCTTTCTGGAAGAATGGAATGTAGCATAAGCAGACAATAATAGTATATATAATAGTTAAACAAAATAATAAAAATAACAAAAATATATCCATTGAATCATAAATATTGGGCTATATATGATGAGTTTAAGGTAAAATTAGGGTTAGAATTGAATTATGCTTCTAAAAATTTTAAAATGGGTCTGAAAAAATAGCCCAACAACTTTCAGCGTCCTTCCTATGTCCCAGCCATGTCCTTAGCTTTAATTTCGTTTTTAGTCAATGACATGACATGTTGCGTGTCCGCGTGTCTCTGTATCAGATATCCGATTTCCTCCTCTTCCTGGTGTGTCTGTGCAACATAGTGGAAGAGCATTTGGAGTGCGAAACCTTTTCTTGTTTGAAGGTTGCACATGAAGACTTGGAGATGGAAGTAAAGTTAAGGTATGGGGAGATCCTCGGGTAGTTAATGATAATAGCTTCAGACTGTATACACCGTTACATGAGGGTCTAGAGGATTTGTGTGTCAAGGATTTATGGGTGCCTGTTGGTTATCAATGGGATGTGGCCTTGTTAAATGAGCTGCTTGATTCAAGAGAAGTTGCTGCTATTTTGAAGCTACCAGCAGGTCATGAGGAGAATGAAGATTGTATAATCTGGAGCTATGATAAAAATGGCATCTACAAAGCTAAATCGGGATGTAGAGTGGCTTTCAAACAAGCATTTCGGCTATGATGAGAATGTGCAGAGTAAGTTTCTCTTTAGTTTGGGGTCTTAATATTCCTCCAAAAGTCAAGTTTTTCATGCGGAAAATTTGTAGGAAAATTTTGCCGGAGAGATTGTGTTGAAATATATGTTTTCAAATTGAATAATTGATTTTAAGAGTCTGTTTTGATTTTAGTTTATTAGCTTGATTTTAGTTTATAATATGACGGGACTTGATTTTATGTTAAGTTTTCAGCTATATAAAATCATTGTTGTATCATGCTTATATGAGTTTAAATAATATAAAATGAGTTTTTCCATTCCATTCTATATACCATGTTTTAAGAGGAATTTACAAGATCTATAGCAATAGCATGAGGGTGCTTTTCTGTTTGTTTAATAATTATATTGTTAATCATGTCCTACCAGTTTAATACTTATGATATACTATCTTGATTTTGATTTTAATGAGCACTCCCTCGATCAATGGCAGTTTAAGCTTTTCTAACAATCTTTTTTGGGTATACTTGTAGTTATTTTGGAATTGATAAGAGTTGGAAATGTTGAAAAAACAATTGCAAGTAATGACATCTAAGTATGAAGAAGTATCAGAAACATTATTTGCTGTGCCTAGATTCATAAGTCAGAAATTTCCTGAAGAACAATGGATGCCGGCACCAAGAACCAATCATCAGGTACTATTTATATTTTTATTTCTAAATGAGAATCTCCATGATGCATTTTCCATGTCCCCATTATATTGATCATGTTACTTAACCTAGACATTGTTGTGTGCAATCTTCAAAATGAGATTGAGCTTGATGATTGATGTTTTATGATTACTATCCTTTCAATTCCTAGAAATTTTACAAAACAAAAACTAACCTAGAAAAGTCGTATTGTTTGGATATATGTAGTTCCTGGTATTTGGAACTCAGGTATGCCTGAGGCGTATTGTTTGAATAAAGTCTAAGCACTTGGACAATGTTACCTTTGAATCAGATGGAAGAGGTGTCATGGAGGGTTTTGTTAATCCGCAGGAAGACAAATCTGAACTGGGCTGTTTGGTCCACTCATGCAGATCCCTTGCCAAGACGTTTAGTAATATCCCCTTTGTTTTCGTCAGAAGGCAGGCAAATGAAGTTACCACCCGCATTAGCTAAAGGCAGCCTTCAATAGCGCTGGCTATTTTAGTAAGGCTGAGATCCCTTTGTTTAGATCTTTAGCCAACAGTGATGCAATGTTTCTTAATTAATCACAATCCTTTTGTCCTTTGTAAAAAAAAAAAAAAGTATTAAGAACATTTGCAAGTACATAAATACATTTACAATTAATTATTTTGATGAACCCAATAACTAAATCTAAGTGTAAACGATAGTGTGCTGTAGGAATCAAGGAGTTAATATCATTTATGGTTACTAAAATTTGTTTTTATTGCAGTAAAATTATAAAAGTTTTTTGTTTCAAAAAATTTATTGAACTATATTTCGTTTCACTAATGTCACTCCAAGTCAATTTTTAATAAAACATCAGATTTCTGATGACATATCAATTTCCACATCAGACTTCCAATGATACGTTAACTGCTATATCAGTTTTCTAGTTATCAAAATTGGAAAATTGACTGTAAGTAACTTTAATAAAATAAAAATATAGTTGAATGATTTTATTGGGATGATTTTTTTATAATTTTACTGTAATAAAAGTAAAATTCAGTGATTATAGATAAATTAAGTCGTAGATTGAGCCAGTGCACTAAAATTGAATAATATAGCTGCGCAACTTGTTGGAGAGACGCGGAGGAGAACAATTTCATAGTTTTCAAAAGCACAAAAGAAAGGTCGGAAGAGGGAGATTAATAATTTCAATAATATGAAGCACTATTTTATAATCAGCCTACTGGCACAACCAACTAGATTTTCTATAATTTGCTACAATATTAAAATTTTTGTATACAAAAATTACTTTCGACTATTTTTATTGATTTACCGGTCAGAAAGCAGGCGTAACTGATATGGTGCCAAATTTTACCAAGTCATAAGCTTAACAAAAACGTGAAACTAACTACGCAGCTGACTGAGTAACCCAAATTCTAACTAATTAGAAAAGCTAAACTATGATAGACTGACCAAAGGGAGAATGTGTAGAATCGACGATTTCCAAAGTACAGGGGTTCAATATAGTCAAAATAAATGTATAAGAGTTAATTTTAGGATAAAACATATATAGAGTACATAGGCTGAATTTCTATTTATTAATTTCTTTTTATTTATATATATACACATGACATGTTGATTAAATTCATCAAAAATTTTATGAACCTAATTTATAATAATAATAATAATAATAATAATAATAATAACAATAATATTATTATTATTATTATTTATTCAATATATTAGTTAATGCTTATTTTGGATTTAATATATTATATTCAATATATTTAATAGGTTATAATTTAAAGAGCAAAGTATATTCTTTTTTTTACGCATATCGAGTTTGAACACTAGATTTGCAGCTATCTTAAAAAATATTTTGTTACTATAGAAATTTTACCCGCTACAAACATAATTTATCTCAATATGGCCTAAATGATTGACTAATGATATATGCGATCTAACCCAATATATATATATATATATATATACTTGAAAAATAAAAGAAGAATGTAATCAAAGAATTTTTTTTTGAACAGAATAATCAAAAAAAAATTATTAAACTCAACTTACTATATTATTTATAAATTAATTCAATCATATATTATATTATCTGCGACAAAAAACACTAATGTCCCGTGCTATGTGCTCTCGGATAGGACTCGTTGCCTACGTCACGTTTCTCAGCTGAATTTTGTTGGTACTCATAGTTTCGGAGAGGTAATGGTGTTGCGGTCAAACTTGGAAGGGAAGCAATTTATATGGTTCATTTTGCTCTACCTTTCTTTTTCATGATGCCAAGGTTTCGAGTATAGACGAATTGATTTTCAATCTTTGATTGTATTCATTCATTTTTAAGCTTGTACCTGTTTATTCTTTTTAATAAAATTTTTGGGTGTTTTTGTTGATATACATACTAAGCATGTGCCAACTTAATCCGGATGTATAGGTACATTTCTAAAAATTTTCAAGTTCTATTTAAAAAAATTTTAACTATATTTTGATGCATATTTAATTTTTTTTTGTTCACATTGCTTGATAATATTTATTATTGTATGATTAATTAATTTACCATTGATACCATTGAAATGATAAACTGAATTTAAGAATTTTTCATATAACCCAAAAAAGAAAAAATCAACCTAGATAGGTTCAAGTGGTTGGGAATCGAATTTCGTGAATGTAAAATATCTGCATTCGAAGAGTTTTACATCTTGATTGTTTGATCGATCTGGCCTCATTCTCAGTCAGAATCCATAAAAATTCTTATATAAATTTAGTTTATTATTTATTTATATATAAATTCAATTATATGTTAATATGCATTTAATTAGTTTATTTTCGCATGTATATATATTATTTATGATTAGATTAGTTTATAGATGATGTATTAAACTGAATCTACCGAACAAATTTTCAAATTCTGATTACCGAATCTTACATAAGAAAAGAAATTAAAAGAAGAAGACGACATTTTGGATGACTTTCTCTCTTCCACCAAAGAAAAAAAAAAGCATTACAGCATCAGTAAGCTCGGCTCCAGCAGCAGAATGTAGAGAAGGAAATTAAGCAGTAAGATATGACATGATTATGCGTTAAAAATTTAAAATGCACTTATTACTACATTATAATAAATAACTGTTTTGCATATACGGTCATCAGCAACGGTGATCTAACTAATCAGCGCCGCTACGATCATCGTTGATCTCATCAAGAACCACCACAAGAGCCACTATAAATGCATAATCAACGTCAGGATAAACAGTGACGCCAAAGTTGTCTGCGTCCAACAAAACAGTCTTGAGATTGTGCTCCCTGTGCATCTGCAATATCCATTTCCCATTCATATTAATTAATTTATTAATTCACTATAAAAACAGATCTTATAATTAATTAATTACGAAAAGAAAAAGAAAAACAGACGATCTTAGTCAAGAAAATTACTTGTGCAATGATGGGTTTGGACTCTCCATCTCCAAGAAAAATAGTGCATGATCTCTCCCCCCATGTTCCTTTAATCTTGAAATCAGGAACATCCTCTGATTTATTACTGGCTAAGCAAACATCTAAGTGTGTTCTAAATTGAAAAAACGATGATTTCTTCACACTGAAAAGCAAATCTTTTTCGTCTGTGCTTTCTCCTCTGAATACCTCCCATCTTCTATGAGCAGTCCTTATCTGAAATCATAATATTAATGAAATTAATACTGAATTAATATAATAAACAATATTTAATTATTACCATATAGACAGAGAGAGAGAGATAGGACCTTCTGGCGGAGAGTGACGAGGGTGTTATCGGCGGCGTCTTTGAGGTAACGGCGGTCATGGATGCTCATAAGTTTACTTTTGATCTTGAAAATGATAGTGCCGTTAACATCTTTGACGGTGAAATTGTTTTCTCCAAGAGTAAAGATCTTGGAAGAAATGACGAGGTCAACAGGATATTGTGCCAAGAATTGTTCGCCGATCACCACCACCGGCTTCTCCAGCGGCTGGTTAATTGTCACCGCCGGAATTGGGTTGCTGGGTTGAGCCATGATCGATATCATGCACGGTTATACGCCATACGACACCTGGGGAGCATCTTTATATACTGCTGAGTGAGGACAGCCAATAATTCCCCACTGGGCCAACTACTCATAATTGTCTTTTGCAAATTACTATCATCCCTCTTAAATTTCATAATATTTACATCCATTTCATTATTTTTCTAAAAATTAATTGAATAAAGGACAAAACTTATAAATTAGCTCTTCACCTAGATACTACAATATAAGTCAGTATAATTAAATTATTTTTAAAAAAATGAGTCACGTACTAAAATATAATTCAGTATAATTAAATTATTTAAGTTTAAACAAATAATTTTATTGATCTCATAATCAAAACTGAAATGTGAATTCAAATAGGGCCTCTTAATAATCAATAAAAAATCTATAAATCTTGCTTTTAAGTGCACCATTTTGTTTTTTAAGATAAACTAAATATCTTAATATCTTATTACTTTAACAAAATTTTTAATAATCTCATTAACTTAAATTTAAAAATTAAATTTTAGTTATACATTTTTTCATACAATTTAACTAATTATCAAAAGATCAAAAGTAATTTGTATTTTTATTATAATTTTATATTTAGTGAATTATTTTTTATATTATATATAGTATATGTTATGAATAAATAAATATTTAGAATATATATACAGCAATAATATAATATAATTACTAATGATTATTTTATAAATTATAATTAATTTTCAATCGGTGAGTTACAATTAGTAATCAGTGACTGCCACAGCTAGTCACTGATCGCTATTGTTGTCTGTTGATAGTTGATGCTTAATACCATTGGCCGCTAACTGTCGATCGCTATTGCTGACCGCTATCGTTGAACCGAACAAATCGTAATTTATTGACAAATTTAACTGTTAAAAGATATTAAATTAATTTTTTAAAAGTAGTTTATTAGTAAAATAAGACAATTTTTAAGATATAGGATGACATGATATTCGAACTAATCTTTTTCTTTTTCTCGCCTCTTAGTATCAAAAAATTACATGTAATCATTTTTTCAAATTGAAAGATAAAAAAAAAATGTTATTAACAAATTGATTTTTTTTGGAAAAAAAAAAAAACAATCTTTGAAAAGTATTTGAAGTTTTAGATATTTATAGTTACACAGTTCAAAGTTTAAGGACGGCAAATGCAATTTCTAGAAAAATAAGAAAAAATTAATATTTACTCATTGGGATTTGACTAAAATTATACAATTTGTCCTTTCTATTTCATATTCGTTAAACTACATAATCATTTTATTAAATTTTAAATTACAAAAAATATTTTTTTATTAAAAGAAATACTAGTACAATATATCAAACTTTAGAGGTACTAACAATGACGGAAACATATAAGTTAATGCTGGGTAATTGCGCCCTCTCACCCTAATTTTTAAAAATACATATAATAGTATTCAAATTTATACTATTTTTAATATTTGTCCCCCTAAAAAATAGGTAGGAGGCAATTAAGTGAGGCTAAAAAAATAGATTTATATGAATTCTAATTAATTAATTGAAAAATATATATACTTAATAAATAAATTAACAAATTTTTGTCCTTTTTAACTCAAAGATCCTGACTTTGCCATTGGATATTAGTATAATAGATAAAATTTGTAGAAAATACTAATACAATATGTCAAACTTTAGGAGAAACATAATAACTTTCTCTATTATTTCAATACAATCTAATATCTTTCTAACATAAAATCTAACGAAATGATATATTAGTATAATATGATAAAATAGATGAAGCAAATTGTCTAATTTTTAAATATTAAAGCATCTCCAATAATACTTTTTATTTTAAAGAGCATCTTTAATAAAATAAATAGTATCTTAGAGCATTTTTAAATATAAAGAGCAAATTTTTTTTTCAAGTGCAAACTCTTTATATTATGCTCTTCATTTTACTTTATCATATACAAATTAATATTAATTAAAAAAATTAAATAATTTTTATTATAAAAAATGAGAAAAGTATTTTAAAGAAACAGATTAATCAAAAAAACATGCATGAAAAGTTGAGCTGCATTTATTATAATTGAAATAGAGAGTAGAGCTTGATTCTCTATTGACTCTATAGATTTAAAAAATAAAACTCACTATTTTATCTAAATTTTAAATATAGAGAGTCTATTAGAGACTTTTTTATAAAATAACTTTTTAAAATAAATAGTATAATCAAAATAAAAAATCTATTAAAAATAGACTTAAAAAAATACTAGTAAAACATGACAAATCTGTAATTTTCAAAAGAAAAAAAAAACCAAAAGTTTGAACAGAATGAATGTGAAATATATCGGCAGCATTTGCTAAGTGGGAACGTACATACAAATTGCTATGAAGAATTATTGTTATAAGATGCTGCTGCTTTATGATCATGACATTTCAACTCAATGTTTGCCATATATTATTATTATTCGACAATTCACCAACTCATTTTATTTATCAATTATCGATTATTTAAGCTTTTAATGAAAGCAATTAGTTATCTTGAATCAACAAATGGCGAAAGTTAATTTATTTAATAAAATTATATTAACTAAATGAAATTGAATAAAATTGACAAAAATTCAGGTGAGTACATATATTGAATTATAATCTTACAACTAAAATTAATAATCAGTGCATATCCATAAACACAACCATACTAAAATAGTTATTTAGCATATTAAAATTGATGAGTCTAGACAATTGAGCTTTGGTAATTGTAGATTTAATATTATTTTAAAATGACTTAAATCTAGTTAAAATTAATTAATTACATCACAATTACAATAATTTTTTTCCATTTTATAAACTTCTGATGCGAAATTCTCTTTAACATGAAGAAAGGTTAATAATATCTTTTTAATTCTTCAATTTGTAACACAAGCAAGACATAAAGAAAGAGATGCCGAGTCTAAATTTTCCCTTACAAAGAGGTTAAAATGGAAGTGGATAAATTCTTGATATTTTAATTCATCTTAAATGTCTTTTTTTTTTCTTGGTTGAGAAAAAATGATAAAAAGGTGCAAACGCACTATGATTTGTATGCTTTGTCATTGCGGAAAGTTGCTAGAATAGAACCCACTCATTTGGAGTGGAGATGCGGTCCAATTTAGATAGACGGAGGCACTGAGGCAATGGCTGATTGTTATACTATGACCCTATCCATATAGTAATATGAATTAAAGGCTAATTACATATATGAAAATTTTTATTTAGCAATAAAAATGCAATAGTAATTTTATAAATAAAATAAACTTATATAGTTATTAGACCATAATGATAATTTTGTAAGATTTTTTTAGTTATTTTAACTTTTAGCATGCATAGATTCGTTTGTTACGGTTTATCGAGTGTTAACTATAAGTTCATTGAATTTTAACTATAGATTCATTAAACTCGAGTGACAAATTCATTACTTTATTATTTAAAACTCAAGTTAAGTATAGGTTTATTGAGTATTAACTGTATATAACTATAGGTTTATTAAACTTGAGTGATATGTTCATTAATTTTTCCTTAATACTCAATTATTTTAAAATATATAAGGTTCGTTGTTTCTTAAATGTTAACTACAGATTTATTTATTGTTAATTATAGGTTTATTACAACTTTAACGGCGGATTCATTAACACTTATTGATACAATATATAAAAATTATGATAAAACTCCACTCCATGATAAATGAATATATACATTTCAATTAATGAACCTCTAATTTACAACTAAATAAACAAAGACCGAAAAAATTAAACAAATTTAATGAACTTGTGGTTAATTGTCAATAAATTTGTAGTTAACACTTGATAAATCTCTATTTAACTTGAGTTTTAAATAAAAAATAATATACAAGTCACTCAAGTTCAATGAATTTGTACTTATTATATAATAATTTTGTAGTAGTTAACAATTGAATCCGCATGAGACAATTAAAAGAATTATGTAAATATTACAAAATTATTATTGTATTTTAATAATAGTATAAGTTTGTTTTATTTTATAAAATTATCATTATCTCTTATATGTACAAAAGATCCATAGTCCATGCAAGGTGAACATATATCTATCTTATAATTTATGAGAAATGACTCCCTTGAAATTTTTAAAATTTTAAAATGTATATTAGTAAAGTTGACAATTTAAAACAAAAAATTCTACTTTATTATTTTATTTTGAGCCATATTCTTCTACTTTTCACCTTATTTTTTCTAATATATTCAATTCTCTACATCTATTTTTTCATGGTCAAATCTCATAGACAAACTCAATAATTAAGAGTTTTAAATAGAGCTGGTAATTTGTATCGTGTCGTGTATAAACGTGTCGTGCCACTATTCATATTATTTAAACATATCGTGCAATTGTTTAACCATTTATATTTAAATATTTATACGTATCGTTTAAACGTACTGTTTCGCGTCATATAATCATTTAAATGTATTGTGCTTCGAGTTATATAATCGTTTAAACGTATCATTTCGTATTGTATAAAATTTATTAAATATTTTATATATTTTTAACATATCTAATCGTATCATAAATAAATTTGGTGTTTTTGTATCATGAAAAAATTTGTATCGTGTCATGTCAAAATTTGTCAGCTTTAGTTTTAAGGTAAATTTTTTATATTTACACTTTATAATTTTTTATAAAATTTGTTTTAGGTTATTTAATTATCATTTATTATGTCAATAGTTAGGGAGTAGATAATTTTTTGTTTTGTCTAAAATAAAAGAGAGTGAAAATTATTTACTTCAATTTCTTTTTTATTTCCATGACTATTTATTCTGATTGTTGAATAGCTATAGTTGATGATAATTTAATTGTAGTTTATGAATAGTTATGGTCCTAAGCTACTTTTGTTAATAATTTTTAATTTTTTTTCTTATATAATAGATAATATTACCAAAAAAAATATCACCTATTTACGAGTCATTATTTTTATCGGTTAATGAATATACTGTTCAAAAATTGTCAAATAAGATAATATTGATGTTAATTTAGAAAATCTTTTTAATATTCTTGGATTATGACCTAACATAATGAATTATTCATCTAACTTAATTGAACTAATTTATAAAGTTTACTTATTAAGAGGTTCATGCCAACTATTGGAGCATAATTTTCCTTAAAGGATAGATGAAAGTTGAAAATGCAAATTTATTGCATTTTATTTATGTTGTTATCTTTTTTTAACGGGGTACAGTGAAAGAGGACATGACTTTATTGATATTGTTTATATTATAATCAATATTGTTGCTAATATATAAATTTATTTTGTAGTATATATATATATAATTTTATTTTTATATTTTTTTGATTGGACTCTATTAATAAAAATTTTAGCTCCGCTACTAATTAGACATATGTAACTAGAACAAAAGTAAGGCAAAATACAAAAATATGCTATTGAAGTAAAAACATTATTCGTATATATCAACTTTAAAATTATTTATTCAATACATCAAATTATAAAAAAAATGTAATATTTATATAAAAAATATTTTGAATTTAGAACATTTGGTTAATAGAAAAAGAATCTTTATTATTTTATTTTATTATTTTAAGATATATTTTTTAAGATGATGTTTGAGATTGTTGTTGAGTGTTCTAAAAATATATTTTAAATTTTTTTATTTAATTAACGATTTTTTAAATTTTTTATAAACTGTTTTTTTCAAATATGCTTTAAGAAAAAAAATCTATTTAACTGCTTATATCAAAATCAGTTTTCAAAACTAAAAAAAATTAAAAATATAAATTTTTTTAAAAAAATATTTTTCCAATACTCAATCTCAAACAAACACTAAAGCTCTGTTTGAGATTGAGTATCGGAAAAATATTTTTTTAAAAAATTTTATATTTTTATTTTTTGAGTTTTGAAAACTGTTTTTAGTAGAAATAGATAAATATATATATTTTTTTTATAAAAACATATTTGAAAAAAAAATTTATAAAAAAATTAAAAAAATCAGTTAATTAAATAAAAAAATTTAAATTTTATTTTTAAAATATTCAATAGCAATCTCAAACACATTTTAAATGTAGCTGGCAAGTGTAGTCGTTGTTGGATGTAAAGGAGAAAACGAATGGAATTTATATAAATCAATCTAAACAAATTTTATTTTTTTAAAAAGGACCGATCTGAATAACAATTATAATTAATCTGAATAAATAAATAAAACTGAAGAAACTAAATTGGATAGACGAATTTGATTAATTCCGATTATATTTTTAATTTTGTTTCAGTTTTAGAGACCAAGTTGGATGTAAGCCTTCGTCTTATAAAAGAAAAGGCACGGTTAGTCCCGTAAGTGGATCGTCTCCAACTATATTTGTCGAAAGTATTTTTCATTTTCAGACTTGGAAACATAAACATGGTTAGATCCTCTTCCTTAAAAACTGGTAGCCTTTTCTTGAGGAAACACAGGAAATGGCCACGCTCTCCCTTTATAGCTAAATGGCACCGAGCTTTCAATCAACAACTGGCCTTGCGAAACCTTAAACAAGCAGCCATAGCACCACCGCCATCACCTCCAGAGCACCAACAGACCTCTAACCAGCCTCATCTTCTTTCTGCTCTCATCCACTCCTTTAGCATCTATGGTTGTGAACCCACTTCTCAAGCTTATTACTTTCTTATAAAAACACTCACCAAAAACTCTCTTCTCCACCAAATTCCCCCAGTTCTTGATCATCTTGAAAAGGTAGAAAATTTTGAGACACCCGAATTCATTTTTGCCCATCTAATTAAAAGTTATGGCAATGCCAATGAGATTCAAAATGCTGTTCACCTGTTTTATAGAATACCCAGGTTTAGGTGCGTTCCTTCTGTGTACTCCCTCAATGCTCTGCTCTCTGTTCTTTGTGCAACCAGTGAAGGTCTCAAATCGGTTCCTCAAGTTCTGTTGAAGAGTCGGGTTATGAATATTCGATTCGACGAGTCGAGCTTTCGATTGCTGATTGATGCCCTTTGCAGAATTAAGAAGGTTGGTTATGCTGTTAAGATATTTAATTGCATGATGACTGATGGGTTTATTGTTGATGCGAATATATGTTCTTCGCTTTTGTCGTCACTTTGTGAACAGGCTGATATATCTAGTGTTGACGAGGTTATGGAATTTTTAAGAGAATTGAGGAAATGGGGATTTTGCTCTGGGATAGTTGACTATACTAATGTAATTAGGTTTCTGGTGAGAAGAGGAATGGGCATGGATGCTTTAGATGTTTTGAATCAGATGAAATCAGATGGAATCAAGCCTGATATTGTTTGCTATACAATGGTTTTGAAGGGAGTTGTCGCAAATGGGTACTATACCAAAGCAGATGAGGTGTTTGATGAATTGCTTGTGTTTGGTTTGGTCCCTGATATTTATACTTACAATGTTTATATAGAAGGTCTTTGTAAACAAAGCAATGTAGAGGCAGGAATCAAAATGGTCGCTTGTATGGAGGATTTGGGATGCAAACCTAATTTGGTTACGTATAATACGCTGTTGAAGGCTTTGTATGAGAGTGGGGCAATTACCGAAGCTTGGGAGCTTGTGATGGATATGGGTTCTAAGGGAATTGAGCTGGGTGTGCGGACATACAAAATTATGATTGATGGTTTGATTATTAATGGCAAAATAATTGAAGCATATGCTTTGTTTGAGGAAGTATTGGATAAGGGTTTATGCCCTCAGAGTTTGACATTTGATGGGATGATTTATGGATTGTGCCAAATGGGCGCAATTGGTGAAGCATTGGAATTGCTTCAGAAAATGGTTAACAATAATATTTTTCCGGGTGTCAGGGCTTGGGAAGCAATTCTCCTTGGCTCTAGATCTAGTTTGAATTTTGCAGAGGATACATTAATAGGATTGGTGGATCAAAAAACAAATTTGTCCACATCGAAAGAACCTTAAGCAACGGATCTACTAATTCTTTTCTTCCATAAATTGTTCAAAGGCTATTTCATATGGCAACAGTGCTTTGATTGATTTCTAATAAACCTTATTTTGTGGAGACTACAAACAAAACATACTCAAACAAGCTGCCTGAACTATAATCTCGAGAAAGGTATCAACTGCACTATTGGATTTGCAGCAAAATGTTCAATGCTTAGCTGGCTATTGAAGTTTGAACCTCAAAAAATTGAAAGAATTCATCCACCTTATTAAGAACCAAAACACAAGTGGCTATAATGAAAGAGTAATTATATGGCCTTAGCATCTTTGAGTTCTGTTACATATTCAGGGCATATTCTGTTCTGCTGTTTTTGAGATTCCAAGTTGTTGAGGAAGCATCTCTTATGGTACGCCTATAGGAATCCTTAATTTTGTGCTATTACAGTGTCCATCCACACATTTCATATGTTAACTGTTGCTGGAGTGTGAGCCTTTTCTCAACCATTGCCATGCTTGGTTCTTCAGTTACTTATTATTTTATCAGGGAAACCACAAAAAATGGAAATGTAATATTATAAATTTGATTAAGAGAAACAAACCTTTAGCTCAGCTGCTTATCATTGCGCCTCAGGTTTGATTTATTATCATCTATTGGAACACTAAAGTACTCCAACATCTTGGCGATCATGCTTGGCATTCGTTCAAAGTAGGCCTTATTTAATGAGTAATTTACCTCCAGGTTTTGGGAGTACAAGATTTAATTTCATAATTATTTAACAAGAACTACTCTGCATCTATACATTCATTATCTGAAGCGAAGATGATACTTATGTACTGTTGTAGTGTGTCTGTCAAAGTGTTTTCCAGCTGCATCCTGTTTTAATATTCAATTATTTTCATATTGCCGTGTCCCTATTGGAACGTAAACTATATGCAGTTGCCTTGAATTTTCCATTTATTATCCACTTCAACCAAATACTTACATGCCTTATCTGCCTTTCTTTTTCATTTATTATTTTCATGGAATTTATTATTTTTCAAATTCAATAGTGATGCCCTTTTCTTGTGGGTTCTTGCTTTCAGCGCCTCAGAGTTACTGCAAATTGAGCTCTGCCATTTCTAAGTTGGACTGTGGGAAACAAGGAAGGATAAATAGCTGAAACATTAGATTGAAGTGTAAAAGTTTGAAACTTTGCATGGTATGGTTGATACTTGATGGTTAGGCCACCTATGGGCAATTTCCAATTCCTTTTATGTATCGCATCACACAGCATATACAGTGGAACATTAGAAGATGAATTTTTCAGCAAATTTGGATGAATGTTTCAAGTCGAATAGCATCTTTTACATGCATAATGGTGTAAGCAGCAGGCTTAAGTCGTGATGTGCCTGGCTCAGAAGTTCGCAGAGTGCTTGTTTTCTATGGTTCATTTATGGGGTTACTCTTGAAGCAAGGTATCTTACATGCCATAAGGTTCATTTAGCATGTTTTTGAGCAACTTCATTTTAAGAAAGCAAAATCATTGGTTTTGATAGCAATACAAGGTTCATTCTGTTGCATTTGTTTACATAAGTTAGTTTTGATATGCAATAGATCAATTTACCAGAGCATTTAGTATCGAATGTGCAGAATAACTTCGGTTTGAGAATTATAGTAGATCAGAAATAGCTTCTTTCTTGTTCGATTTTTCTGAATTGTCTTTGACGGATTTAGTTGGTGTTATTTAGCTGACACTGTTCCACATATCGCAATAGGAGAACAGCTCAATTTTAACTGTTCAGTTTGGCATCTTTTCTTCAATCTAAGCATATGCTGCATCTACTCCTTTGTTTTTGGGCAGGCCTTTTATATCTTCTTCCAGATTTTTATTTCTCTTTTCTTGTCTTCTTTGGGTGTTTTCGAGCTTGTTAGGCGTGTTTTTGTCCTCTTCTTTGTTGTTCTTTCTGCTCGTTTGGCTTGAGGTATGAGTTTGTCATCTCCGGTATGATTAGTTCTAGAGATGAATTTTTTATCACCATAATATTTGATTAATGTGGTTTCTTCACTCACATTATCAGTAAAAAAGTTAATTGCTTAACAAAAAAAAAAAAAAGCTGACACTGACTATTAATTTCAAGTTGAACTGCTGGTTGATTTTTTTATTTAATGTGTAATAATAATAATAATAATAATAATAATAATAATAAAATTACTATTTACCTTATAAGGTTTAACATAATACATTAATACCTCTTGAGTATTTGCACCATTTGTTTTATTTCTCTTAAATTAAATTATATAGTTATTCTGTTAAAATTTAAAACATTTATCATTAGTCATAAAAAATATTTTCTCTCAAAAAGTACAAGTATAATGACTATTAATTTCAAGTTGAACTGCTGGTTGATTTATTTATTTAATGTGTAACCATGTAACCAATAATAATAATAATAATAATAAATTACTATTTATTCCATGAGATTTGACATAATACACTAATATCTCTTGAAATTTAAAAATTATATTATTTGCACCATTTGTTTTATTTTCATTAAATTATATAATCATTCCGTTAAAATTTAAAATATTTATCATTAGTCATAAAAAAAAATATTTTCTCTTAAGAAGTACTAGTATAATAAGTTAAATTTTAAAGGAATAATATTACAATAGATCAAATTTTATGGAGTAAATAATATTTTTTTTGGTTATTTCATGTAAATAATATTTTTTTTTGTTATTTCACTACAATTTAAGTTATTCTAATAAAAAATTTAACAGAATAACAAATTAGTATAATATGATAAAAAAAAAAGAGGCGAATAATATTTTTTTTTAAACCTCAGAGGTACTAACTAGTGTATTATGTTAAATATGAGAAAATAAATATTAATTTTCTGCAATAATAATAATAATAATAATATTATTAGAAGAAAAGAACATATTTCACAATTTCTATAACCATGCTATAAAATAAAATCCAAAAATAAATAACGTTCACAGCATCCATCTGGACTTTTCAATGACAGGAAAAAATAAAAAAATAAAAAAGAGTTATAGAGCAAAATTTGACAAATTTTACAACCAAAAGAAAGCTGGAAATCGCTGCACTTCGGAATCAAAAGAGAGAAAAATAGAGTAGCAGCAAATTAAAGATGATTGCAAAAGGGTGGGTTTTGGTTATCAAGCAGAGGTGGAAGGCGTAAAAGGGGAAGAGGATGGAATAGTAGTGTCTCCTTGGTGGTGGTTCCAAAATTCCCTTCTATTCTTTGATAATGATGGAAAATCATACTCTACTTTAGCCTATTATAACTCCTGCATCCATTTATATTATTGCCAAACTGTAAGATCAGCTACCTGAAAATGTAACCATTTAAGTGCCAACCACCCTTAACCATTTAGGATTTGCTTTTTTTTTTTTTTAGTTTACTTTTGTTTTTCACTTTTGCTCTATAATCTCTATTTTAGTTTGTCATGTTTTAAAAAAAAATTACATCCAAAATTTAAGAGGTAAAATAAAGACTTATAATTATAAAAAAAAAAAAATGGTAAATTCACAGTTATCAAAACTAACTGTTAAAATCCATCAAATTCTAATAAGCGTCAATTCCATTTTGGATCTGTATAGGTTAAATAATTTTAGGAATTTTTACATAAATACTAAAAAGCGGCTAATTATTTACATAAATACCGGCACTTAAAATTTTTAAAAAATTATTAAAAGTGCTAAAGTTTTTTTTTAAAATGGCAAAAGTATCTAAAAATATTATAAAAACATATGTACTAAATGTTTATCAAAAGTTTACTCCTAGATTTATTCAAAATTTACTAGGGTAGAAGATAAGGCGTTGAAGGAGAGAGGAGTGCAGTCATGAAATCGAAAAATTAAAAAAGCGGTAAAAACGAAATTGTTTTTAGTATAAATGAAAAAAAAAAAAAGCGTGTGTTTTTATATTCTAGAATGATCATATGATCAAATCTTACTCTCAAATAAATTGTTAGCAGCTCTCTCAATATTAATAAAAATGAACAGCAATATTTTTTTTTTGTTGACTACTATTTGAACCATGTATATGTCTCTTCAAAGTAAAATATTTTTAGTTGATTATGCTCCAATTAGGATTAATTTAAAATTTAAACAATTTTAATCATGATTTATTCAAAATGACTCCACTTTAGAATTAGTTTGAATCTCTCAAAGAAATATTAATTTTAAACTAAACTTGATAATTGTTGATCCATTGTCATCCCAAAGTGGAGAAAAATATTATATATATATATATTGATTAATTGTTAACTTATTATTAGACATGTTTGGTTCGGAAGAGCGGCCTAATTCGGCAGAGGAACATTAAAGCTGCGTAAATTGTAGGTTGCAACAATTAAGAATATTATTAAGTTCATTAATTTATTTATCTATATGTGAGAAGGGTCTGAGTACGGTATGCCAGTATACTAGTACGTCCGTATATAAACCATTGAATCAGCACGCATTTCATCTGAAATGTTCATTTACTTGTCATCTCAACCATTGAATAAATATCTTGAAATTTCAGTATTCAATACATCAGTCAGTCATTCCCTAAACTAAGTTATGTTAGAAACTAATAATTATCACGACTGACACAGAATACAGCATCAGATTCCAAACAGATTCAAATTTCAAACAGAATTCATAATCTACTATCGCTGTTATGTTATGACTATTTCATAATAAATGAATATGAAATTGCATTATTTAGAACTCCAATCTCATACAATCTAAAAGACATGGTGGAGAAAATTAAACACCTCATCATGTATACATACTGATTATGACACTAATTAAGTCAAAGTTTTATCTTCCTCGCCTAGACAATATGCATAATATAGAGTTGAAAGACAAACGGCATGAACATCCTTAATTTCTTCATCTTTATCCCTATATACTTTTCATAATTCAATTATATATATGGCTAGGATTTTGACACGCACTACAAAATATATATTTTAGGAGAGAAATTTTGCTCAATTGACCATGGAGAAATATCTAGCCTTGCAATCCAACACCATACAATCACACATCAAAAATTTAAGGGTTAGAAAATGGGCTTGTACTTCATATTGACTTAAATTATTTTGAAATAAAGATAGTACTAATTGGGGATACTGAAAATCGTCTTATATCTTTCTTCTTTCCGGATGCCAAATTACTGGAGATCGGATTTTATATCAAACTTGTCTAAATATCTAAACTCATCCAATTCTAATATAGTATCAAAATTATAAAAAGACTAATTGACGCATGACTATGAACTATGTGGGTAAAAAAAATACTTATAATTGTAACGCAACTAACTTCAAATTGGTTTATGTCATTTTGAAACATCGATAAATCCACAATTAATCAACCCAATTGTCCAGGCTCATACAATTGTAATAAAAAAAGACTTAATTATATATATTATGATACAAAAAAAAATATTTGTGATATGGGTTTTGCAGATTAATGCATATGACTGACCTGAAAATGGAGATCTCCACCGATATGAATAGCTTTGAATATAGGATGAAATGAGGATGTGTATAGGTGTAGTGATCTTGATGGGGAAGAAGGGCACATGAAGAACTAACTCACCGGAGATAATTAACAAAATTGCCATGTATAATCCCCAGCAAGAGAATGTGTATGTGCAGGAGTTAGTAATGCACGTGCCCTGCATCTCCATCTTGCTCACACTCTATCATTCTTCACCTGAATTCAGCTCTCAAGAAATTAAGCTAATTTTATAGTTTTATAAGAGAGAGAGAGAGAGAGAGAGAGAGAGAGAGAGAGAGAGAGAGAGAGAGAGACGGAGAGAGAGAGTGAGAGAGAGAGAGAGAGAGAGAGAAGTTTTATTATAATGAAAATGAGGAAATGAGGAAGGATCTTCAAATTTCACTAATCACTCTCTCCAGTCATTTATATCACAAAACAATGAATGACGAAGTGCGTTCCAAGGGCAGATATGGGACCGATCCTATTATTTTATATATACTCTTGTATTGATTTTTCACATTTCTATTCTTTTTTTTCATAAGTAATTAACTAAGAAAATGTTTGATATTGCTGTTACGTGTCGTAAAAATAAGTTTTGAATTTTTTTTGAATTTACTAATTTTTTAATTTTTTTATAAACTACTTTTCCAAATCTACTTTTAGAAAAAATATTTATTTACATGCTTTTATTAAAAGCAATTTTCAAAATTAAGAAAAATTAAAATATAACTTTTTTAAAAAAAGTGCTTTTTCAAAATTCAATTCCAAACATGCCCTGAAGATTTAAATTCCAAACTTCACAGTTCTAATCAAGATACCAGTACCGTTAAACTAAAATTTATTAGTTCGTATTTATAATTTTTTTAACATATAATTAGACTACTCCTGTTAGTTAAAATTCCCATTATCTCAAATTTTTATAATTATATTTGACCTTTTATATGCGAAGTTTAAAAACAAACATATATATATATATATGTATTCTTTCATCTCATAATATTTATATAGAGTCATTTCTATTACTGTGACTAAAAAATATAATTAATATAATAAAATTATAAATTTTTCTAAGTTAGTTATATAGGTAAAACTCTTTTTCCTAAATTTTAAAAATATTTCATATTCAAAGTTCAAATTTGAAAAAGATAAACTCCAATCATTTTATTTCACATAATGGTAGTAAAATAAATTTACTTTATGAAATGAAAAGAGTTTTTTTTTTTTTTTTTGGACAGCACAAAAATAATGTGGGGCAAAATAGAAATGAAAAGCTTAGTTGGGTGTGGGACCTCAAGAGCCCCATGGGTTTGCAATCCAATTACCGCAAACAGATTGTCACAACTCATAACTAGAAATAATGGACCACAACATACATAAATATAGGTATGCAAATCAATTTACATACACATGCCCTACCTTTTTTTTTTTAAAATAAAAGGTCGAATCATTTTAAAAGTTTTTGTTGGTAGTTTTAATGGCTTAAAAGCTCTGCTGCAGTTTGCACATATAGCTTGGCACCAAATACAATTGTTTGAAATTGGCATGATCAGAATTATTTAATGTTTCTTCAAGAAATGGTCTGAATTTCATGTGTGTATTTTATTTGACCTCCATAGCAATATTCCCACTGCAGTAGTCAAACAAATCCATCAATAAATCAACTAATAATCATTACCTTTAGATATCCCATTTGCGCACAATGATAACATGTAAGGGTCATTTACTTTAGCGGAATGAGAAATTTTAGTCATGGGGTTCAATAAGAAAAGTTAATGTAAAAAGAGTATTGAAATTGTATAAAAATAAGATGAAAATTATAAAAATATACAATATTGTTTAAAGGATATATAGAATTTTTAATTTATATAGAGTTTTTAATTCCATTATCTTTTTAATGGTGGTATATATCAAGGTTCTTATTAATAATGGCGACAAATGCAAATTCTGGATTGATATGAAATTCATTTCAAAAGTTTTTTTAGACTTTCCAATATCAAAATGTTTGTATAAAATATATGAGTTTTTGAGACGGTTTAAAATGGATATGAGTTTCTAGATGGAACAGATAGTTGAGATCATGAGAACTAGAGCAACATGACCTGCTAAATTTGGTGTTAGATAGTCATATTTCACCTTATAACAGTGACAAATATATATGAACTCATAATTCAAATGGAATTTACTCTTTCAAATCAGCAATAGCAACTATGTCCTATATCCTCAGTCTCACATGTTGCTAGAATATGGAAATTTTATGTTCTTCCAAAGGCAAAGATTTTCTCATGACTTGCTATTTTAAATAGAATGAAAATTAAAGATGCCTTGGCGCTAAAACTATCATCTCAGCCCAATATAGCTCTTGTCCACTATGTAACAATGCTTTGGAGTTGTTTGATCACTTGTTGGTCCTTTGTTCCTTAGTTTCATCTCTATGAAATAAATTTTATAATTGGTGGGATATTTTATGGGTCATGTCAGAAACTTTGTCTGCTCTCTTTGATTAATGGAAATATCTTGTTTCGAACTCATTTCAAAAGAATATTTGAATTATTATCTTTGATACTATTCTATGGTCAGAATGGTAAGAGCATAACGAAATTGTGTTCAATGGAAAATGTTAAGTGCCAAAAATCTCTTTTTTATTGTTAGCTTTCGATCTGAAGCCTAGTTAAGAGCTATTGGAGATGAGGGAGTTCTTCAACAATAAAGCCTTCTTCTAGGGGTAGATGCCAATAAACTACATCACCCTCTTCCTAAGTGTCTATCTCACCTTCGGGTTGGTCCTCACCTCCTGTGGATAGTGTGAAACGGAATATGGATGGATCTTCTCTAGGTAAACCAGGACTTGCAGGTGTAGGAGGGGTTCTTCGGGACTTGACAGGTAAAGTTATATGTCTTTTTTCATACCTTGTTGAGTTATTGGATCTAATACAGCAGAAGTTATTACTATTTAATACCCTCTTCAAATTACTGCTAAAAATGAGACATTTACCTTTCCAAGTATTATCTTTAAATCTAATTCTTCAAATGCCATTAGTTGGGTCCCAAAAATGGATAACCATAGGCCTTGACTTTTGCATAAAGAATTATGCCTTATTGAATCTTACAAACAAAAACTTAGTTTTTTTTTATCCGCATTCGCATGAAAAACAATTTTATGGCCGATTTTTTGGCAAAACAAAAAGTTATAAGAGGGGATAATTTTATTGCTTGGCTTTAATGTGTGACACCTTAAGTTCTTTTAGTCTTTTTCGCTTCAAGACTTTTCTTCTCTATGTTTTTGGCTTTCTATCTATGAGTTTTGCTTACTGTAATTTTACTCCTGCTTCTTTTCCATAACTGAAAGTGCCTTCGGTTATTGTGAAAGGCTGCTTCTTACTTCTTTGATGTGTTAGTTTTAGATGGATTTTTTATCATATTTCTTGATCAAAATGATTTTTCTCTTTTTTAATAAAATTTAGCTATTTATATAAAAAAAATTGTTTAAAACAAAATGATATATTAGATTTTCTTATATATATATAGATATATCAAATTTATTAAACTAGTCTTAAGATTTTTAAAAATTTCGGGAGCGTCCAATGCCTCTCTTGACTCCAATATAACTCCGTCCCTCCACTAATATGCACACATGCAATACAAACAAATCTATCAACAAATAATCATTAACTTTAGTCCCTAGGATACACCTGTGAATTATGAAGAATTCAAGCTTTCACAATTACTATATATCATGTATTAAAGCCATAAGAAAGTGGCAATGTATAGTAAGTTTGTAATATAGCATGTCAATTCATGACGTTCCATCGGTGTTATTTGCTTTCTTTTAATTTATGAATTGGTTTATTTGATTATTTTGTTTTGCACAAATATAATTAATTCTGTCAGGTTTATTTTATTTTATTCTTTTTCAGAATTCACAGAGAGTTAAAATTGGATTTGATAATTGATGTGAAAGAAGTGGGGAGGTAGCAAAAAAGAAATTCTTTGGTGTGTCATGATTGCATTGATTGTCATTTTTACTAGCCCCACTCCGCCTTCAAGTGGACCTCTCCATGTGTTTTTTTATTTAAATATTATTTTTTCATCGAGGAAACCCCAAGTCGTAGGTAGGCTTCATAATGGGGTGGGGAGGGGTGGGGCGGGAGTAGGACGATGATTCCCTATCCCAATTTCCACTGTAATGGAGAAATTCTGTCTCCGTTTCTACTAAATAACGGAGAGATAAATTTATTCTCGTCTCTGCCTTCACGAAAATCCTTACGGAAACGAGAATTTGTACGAGGATGAGAATTCTCATTTTACTAAATTTTTTTAGTTAAAAAATAAATAATTAATAAAATTATAAATATTAAAAAATATATTTTGTCATAAAAATAAAGTAAGAAATAAAAATTAGCAATATTTTATAAATAAATTTTATTTAATCAATAATAAATATAGTTAATTTTTTTGATGGTTAATTTCTTTAAATTTATGTAAAATTTATGGGTTTAATTCTCTATACATCTAACGCATAAAATTATTTCTAATATATTAAATTTTTAGTTATTTAAATTCATTGTTATTATAAATATCATATTAATTTTATTAACTAATAAATAAATTTATAATTTCAATTTTATGAATTAAAGTATATATATATATCTATATAAGTTTACCATGTATATATTTTGTAATATATTATTTTTATTAAGGTTAAAAAAGCAATTTTAATTACGGAGCTCCTATGAGGCTGTGGTGGGAATCCTTACTACAGAGAGTATTTTTTCCATCTCCGACAGGAAAAAAAAAAAAAAAAAATCATCCCATTCCTATTTTGGAGAAATTTCCACCCTGTTGAGGCCAAATTCCCACAAGAAAGGAAGATTTTCCACCTCATCACCAAGCCAAATAGTATATGCATGTAACATTCACTTTGATTTTATTTTTTCCTCTAATAATGGTGGAAAATCTGGTATGACTTGTTTGACATTTTATGCGTTCCATGACGAATATTAATCTTATTAATTATATTTAAAACTAGATTTATCATCAGTAGTACACTTCCTTGATAATTTCGCCATTATCTAGCCATAAATGAGAGAGAGTGAGAGAATGAGAGGGTTATTACAATGTGAGTAGACATCCATGTACTCATCACAAGGATTGAGGAAATCTTAAGTGGCCCATAAGAAAACAATAAATTGAAGTATCCAATTCAGGTTAATTTCATTTCTGCCGTTATTATAATAAAATTACAATTTTTTTTTTCTAAAAATATTATTTTCAAATATTATTTTCATTTCACTTAAATCACTTATAACTAATTTTTTAATATGAGTAACCGAAAAATTAATATGACAGCTAACGTGTTATTAGAGATCTGACTTAACGGCCGACGTATTTCGATAATCTAATGTAGCAGTTGATATGTCACCGAAAACTGATCATAAATGATTTTAGTAAAATGAAAATATAATTCAATGATATGTTTGAAACGAAATAAAATTTTGTAATTTTAATACAATAGAAATAAAGTTTAGAAACTATACATAAAATCAACCCACCTAATCCAAGCAAATGTAAGTTCCATCGATTCACAATAAAAACGTAAGGTTAATAATATAAAAAGATATATAGAAAATGAAAATGACCTTTTATGCCTTTTAGATTTCTAGTCCGCCAGATAAATTTTAGCATAATAATACTGATCTGTTAACCAGATTTTTACACGAAAGAATCATAATATGCATCTCACCTTTAAACAAATATAATTATAACTTTTTTAATACCCTTAAAAAAATAAAAGTGTTAAATTTATTGTTATGGAACACCCACATTTTTTAGTTATTAATTACATTATGGCTGGCTGGTATTGTACTCTTGGCTTAAGAAATCACAGGATGACCTGGCATTCCACTCTACTCAATGCATTGATGAAGATGTAAGTAAAGCACCTAATTATAAATTAATAATTTAATAACCATAGTATTTATAATGAAAAGAAATTAGCATTTTTGAAAGGAATTAAGCTAATTTTAACTTAGAGATGTCAATATATTCCAGGCTATACTTGACAACCATATTCTAAAAAGAAATTAGTATTTACTTATTATCATGTGAAAATAGTGGAAATTAATTAAGTTGTAAAGTTAATTAGCCTAGTGCTCCTAAAATTAATTAACAATTTATAAAGAGGAAAAAGGAGACAAGCATGGAAGTAGGTAAAAGGTGTCATTAGATGGTATATATTTGGATGTAATGGCCAATAAATTCTCACGGTAGATTGGATCTAATAGACCAATACAATCACATAATAATATATATTTAATTGTTTTATTTTCACATCAATATGTACATTATGAGAAATTTTTATATAGATTGAATCTAGTATATCATCTATAAAGCAATCTAATTAGATAATGGTATACATTTAATTATTTTATTTTTATTTTCACATTAACTAATAAAAATAAAATAATTAAATATATATTATTATGTATTTAGATTGCTCTATAGATGATATGGTAAATTCAATCTACTTAAGAATTTCTAGTAATTTACATATCATTTATTTGGGTAAAAACTATATATAGTGGAGGCAGATAATTAATAATGCATGCTTAACTTATTTAATTTTTATATATTTATACTTGGTTATAAGCTATTGAAATTTGGAACTACACAATTGCAAAATTCATATCATCTAAACAAAGGACTTTGTATTTTGGAATTTTCTTTTAATTTAGTTTCTAAAACTTTTATTTTATTATGTATGCAGCATCCAAATTTTTATTTTCAGTCACACATAATAAATTAGTAAAAAAAAAGGTTGTTATATATGGTACAAATTTCATGGGATGATGGTTCAATGCCATTAACTTCAAAATGGGTTTCACAGTGTAACGTGAATTCTCCATTGTTAAATGATATCCTCTTTACATATTAAAATCAGATCCAACCAACCGTTTATATTTATTTATTTATTTTTATATGAATGTGTTAAATAAATGGATCTTAACTTAATTCATTCCAAAAATTAGCTTTAGATAGAGGAATATCTAAACTATTATAAGAAGCATATATATCTTTTTTATTAGCCGATGTGAAGTATTTCAACATTTTAATTAGAACAGAATGTCCGTTGGATTCTAGACTATACAATAGGAGTAGTTATCTTCTTCCAATTAACATAAATATTTCGGTGAATAAGATTCTAATCAAGCACTTCACCCCACAATCCTCACTTGAATTCTAATCAAAACTAATTAATTACCCATAGTTAATTAAATGAGCTTATCTTGATAAATTTTTGATTTGACATTGTGGTTTGAGTTATGATTTTGTTGTTTTTGCCCGCTTTTGATTAGCATTAAACAATTTTTTTTTTCTATAGTGGCGGAATTAGAACTAAGCTACCAGTGTAAAAATTTATATGGTAGATTTTTAATATCTGTAGAGAGCAATATTAAAAAATAATATAAATTTATATATTTTTACATATATATTTTAAAAAATTGAGAGAATATTATGAGTAAATTACACTGATAGTATTTCAACTATCTAACTTATAATAATTGAGTATCTAAAGTATTATTTATAATAGAAAATATCTTAAAATTTTATTTTGCAACATAAAAGTATCTACCGTCTAAATTCATTAAACCATTTAACAAAATGCTAGCGTGGACTTTCCACATCAGTAAAAAAATTTTACATATAAATATCATGTATATAAAATGGATTCCACAAAAAATTTTTACTATTTAACTAAATGTTCGATTATATTTAGTTTGAGGGAAAATGAGAAAAAGTGCGGCAAAGTAATAAAAAAGGTAAAAAATTTTTGTGAGATCTATTTTGTACATGTAGCATTTATACATTGAACTTTTTTACGATGTGGAAAGCCTATATAAGCATTCCGTTAAATGATTTAATAAACTTTTATAGTAGATACTTTTAGGTTACAAAATTAAAATGTAAAAATTCTCTGTTACAAATAATAATTTAAATACTGAATTGTTACGAATTAGATAATTGGAGTACTATCGATATAATTCATCTCAATGTAATTGTCTAACTTCAATTGAATTGAATGGGGCTGCGCGCACCCATGCTTTTTTTTTTTTTTAAATTGTAATTGCTACCCTTTTGATAAAGAAGATTTGATTAATTGAATAAAGATTCTGGAAACACACTTCGCATAATCTGCCCTGAAATGTGGATTATAATATTCTTAATTAAGCATATTCTCATTCCATCATGGTTAGGTCATGTTTAGGTCATCAAATCTTATCACTGTTTGATTCCTTTCCCTTAATTTGCTTTAGGTAGATTGTTGATCAATAATGTAGCAAAGTTGGAAATTACGACAAAGGTCATCAATAGTAATATTTTATTTTAGCCCGTGGGATTAAGAATATTCTCTCATATTTATTTAAATATATATGATAAGTTATGTTAGTGTAGTTTTTAATCATCACAGAAGAAAAATAATAAAGATTCACAAAAATTCAAAAAAGAGAAAATTACCATTCATGATTAAAATTAGTTTAACATAATTAACATATTTAAGTTTTCTTTTTAAAATAAAAAAAAAATGTTGAGGCCAAGAATATCATCTTTAAGTTAACATAAGGGGTGAATTTCACCCACGGTATTCTAAGTATATAACTCGTAACAATTCAGTATTTGAAAATTTATTTGTAAAATAAAAGTAATTAAATTATGTAAATCCCAACAACTCAGTACCTTAAAAATTATTTATAACACAAAAGTATCTCAATTTTTATTTTGTAACACAAATATACCTTAAATTTTATTTTGTAACTAAATAGTACTTCTGTCTTTAACTGTTAGTTTCCGTAACATAAGTATGATGTGAAATATCTATAACAAATAAATTCTAATAAAAATAGATTAGTTATAATATCCACATTGGATAATTTTCAATTTTGCTGACTGAATATTACAACTAATTTTGGTTTTATTAAAATTTATCTGAATATTTCATATTATACTTCTGTTATATAAACTAAATGAGTGTTTGGAAATACTGTTGAGTGTTTTAAAAGCAAGTTTTGAATTTTTTTGATTTAATTGACTAATTTTTTAATTTTTTTATGAATTGTTTTTCTTTTAAATCTGTTTCTGGAAAAAATATCTATTTATCTGTCTCTACCAAAAACAGTTTTTAAAACTCAAAAAATTTAAAAATACAAAATTTTTTTTCTGAAAAATATTTTTCCAAACACAATATTAAACGAGGTCTAACAGCTGAAAACATAAATACTATTTAGTTACAAAATAAAAGTCAATGTACTTTTGTGTTACAAATAATTTTTGAGGTACTGAGTTGTTACAATTTACATACTTGGGGTACCTTTATGTTACAAATAATCTTTAAGGTACTGAGTTTCTGGAAAAAATATCTATTTATCTGTCTCTACCAAAAACAGTTTTCAAAACTCAAAAAATTTAAAAATACAAAATTTTTTTCTAAAAAATATTTTTCCAAATACAATGTTAAACGAGATCTAACAGCTGAAAATAGAAATATTATTTAGTTACAAAATAAAAATCAATGTACTTTTGTGTTACAAATAATATTTGAGGTGCTGAGTTGTTACAATTTACATAATTGGGGTACATTTATGTTACAAATAATTTTTAAGGTACTGAATTGTTACAATTTATATAATTGAGATATTATTGGCAAAATTCACCCCACATAGGGAGATTAATAATCTATGTGAATCATAGGAATGGTTAATTACCATTTTTTCTAAGTCTATCCTTAATTGATCAAAATTATAGTTATAAATAACATTTATGTGGTAAAAGAAGGTAAACTAAGTTTAAAAAAAAAAAGCTAGCGAATATAAACACCAACAGTATCATGGTAAAGCCAATGCAATAATCCTGGAGAAGGATCTTGAAGGATATAACTCCCTACATCATGCCGCGAAGCAATCGCGGCAAGAAAGTATGTAACGAAATTGGATATCCGGTAAATATCAGAGAAATCCTCATTTTCAAAACTGCTCTTCAAAATTTTATTTATTTATTTTGAACTATAAATGTTATATGTTTATATGTCAATGAGTTAAGGCTAATTCTATTATTATCGGACAAGATCTCGAATGATAGCAAAGTACTTCCATAAAAGTTTTAAGATGATTGTATTTTCAGAATTCGAACTCAATACCTCTAATTAAACTGAAAGAGTTTCCTATCAATTCATCCACATCCGCTTGAATATTGCTCTTCAAATTCTTAATCGCATTTATGCTCGAAAATATTTCAAGATATAACATTTCCTTTTAGAAATTTAAGAGATGAAGAAGAATTAATAATTGTGGTGAAGCTAACTTTAAATTGACTTCAATTATTTTAAGACAATAGTAAATATACAATTATTAAATCCGACATTTAGGCCACACAACTTTGATAAAATGCAATTGATGGGAGAGATTTGAAGCTCGCAAAAGTGATTAAAGTCAGGAAGAGATAATATTTTTTTGGTGTGTCTAACCAAAACTGGAATTAGTGGAAAGGTGTAATTCCAAGAAAACTGCTATAGCTTTTATATGATCTCACACAAATACAAAAATAATAAGGTAGTCATTTTCAAAGGCCAACTTGATTCCTTCTATCAATTCAAGCTAAGTTCTGTCGGGTTGAATAAAAAGAACTTGTCAATTGTCATATTTATGTTAAGGTTTCAAATAATGTGAAAAATAAATATATTTGAATTTTTAAACTTTATGAATTTGTGTAATTAAATTTTTTAATTCAAAAATTTATTCAAATTTATTTTTTAATTATCTAAGCATTTTATAAATAAGAAATAATTAAATTAATTTAATATTTGATAACTAAAAGAGTTAATTGAATAAAATTTATACTTAAGGGAGTTAAATTGAAAATTTTAATTTTGTACAAATTTATGAAATGTTGATAGCAAAATGCACTTCTTTTTTCCCCCTCAAATAATAGAGCTGATAGATGGATCATGGCATCAAGCTATACTGTTTTAAGTATTGGGATGTTATGGCCAACAAATTAAATTGAGTGTGGAAAGAAACTATGTTTCTATAACAAACGACCACAGACCCACTTGAGGGTTTTCAACTCTTCACATCAACATTTTTCTTCTTTGATTTGTTCATGAAGAAATTGACCGGTCTCAGTAATGAGATTGTGGACGTCTCTTCTGGTTTGTTTGGTTACCCTTCATTTTCCCTGCCGTGTTGTTATGAAACTTAAACATGTACCCAACTAAAACCATCAGCACAAGAAGAAGAATTTTAATTGGATGTTTCGAGTTAGAATAATGGGAATAATGGGTATGAAAGTACTTTAAAATTTTAGGATAATTCCTCTTAATGAAAATATTCGGTGGGATTTCAAATTACTGAAATTTAAAAAAAAAAAA
>CATIWF010066361.1:0-32615 GCA_949630135.1 Balakata baccata
AAAAAAAAACATATTTAGCTAAAAGAAATTTATTTCTAATTTTTAAGAAATGTAGTTTTAATTAGATTCTTATTAGACATTTTTTATTTTTTATTTAAAGAATAAATATTTTACCAATTTCTAAACTGCCAAATTTGTAAACAATCATTGCTATTTTAACTAGAGTGAAATTCTTACTTCATTAAGTTAGTTTAGTTTCACGAAATATATATCGGCTAGAAATGCATCATCTTCGGCGCCGTATTGATAAGAAATCCTTTCACAATAGAGCCATAAAATGTGTCGTTTGATCATAGTGCTCAAACTATATAGGATATACATGTAGTCATCTAGACTTCATAACAACAATCAATCAATCAATCCAAGATATAGACGAATCACCAATTAAGAGAGCATGTATAAGGTATAAATTTATATTTCATATTTGACATATATATATATATGTATATAAGTTATACTTTTTTATTTTCAGGCTTGAACACTCTTCATAAAATAAAGAAAAAATTGACTGATTGTATACCCATATCCAAAAAAGGTAAAAATAAAATCATAAATGTTATATATATATATATATATTTATATTAAATTTATGCTTAAAATAATTTATATTAATTATTTAACTTAAATGTTACAGGTTTGTGGTCATTGGTTACTGCTCATCTTGGTCTATTCTATATATATATTTTCTGCAAAACATTATGTAAAATGTTATGTGTTTAAACATTATAAATAATTTCTGTCTACTAATACTCTTCCATTAATTAATTTGACTGTTTCAATTTCACTTCCAATTTAATTTTGTTTTCCTTCCAAATTAATTTGAATCTTTTGCTCAATTAAATTTTTCAATGTTTTAATTTTTTATTTTTCTTCGGTCCGAATTTAGACTCAAATAGATTTAGCACATCCAATTTTAGAATATATGCAAATGCAATTCAGATTTTTCTATAATGACTAAAATGCTCTATAATGAATTGTCTAATTATCAGAGTTTTAGATTGTTCTTGATAAATGAATCATCAAATTTTACTCTCTCAAAGCAAGATAACTTGCTAGTTTGAATATACAAGGTAAAATTTTACATCTCATTAAGCTAAAAACCAGAATACAAATCCAAACCCCATTCTCAAAATGGTAAAATGGCACTGATCAGCCTGTGATCTCAATCAAATTAATCTCTGATGCATTGCAAAATGGTTGGATATCAATAGAAAACTCACTTAGAACCTGCTTGAAGTTTGATGGAAACAAGATCCATATTAGGTTTACACATATGGCTACATATTGATAATTCTATAAATACTACTACTTAACTAAATGCTCTCTCTCATTTCTTCTCTTCAGAACCAGCTGAAGGTTGAATCTCCTCAGGCGCTGAGGCAGCAGCTCGCCCGATTCTACCAAGCGCAATTCCCAGTCTAGAAGAACCATCATGAGAATTTGATTGGTCAGATCCATCAATTGCTGCCTTTGGACCTTTCCTTCTCTTTACATTCTGCTGCCAAACGGCTATCCCGGCTAGCACATGCTCATCAAATATTGCTTTCTTATATGTACTTCCCATCTTCATTTCATTACCAAAAAATAAATAAATAAAATCAAGATCAAGGTTGACACTTGCATGCAAAATTGTATGAACTTTAGTTATACAATGAAATTTAGTTCGGTGATACTGGTGTTGTTTCATGCTAACAGGTTGCATAAATGGGGGTTTATATTTAAAATCAGCTCTAACAATGAGTTTTGACTCAATGGACTGCTTTTAGGTTCAGAGTTAGTGAGTTCGAACCTCCTTCTGGAATTTATGAACCCCCCCCTAAAAAAAAAAGAGCTCTACTAACCTGTGTGATAATGGCATAAAGCGGAAGAGTGCTATAACTGCAGAGTATCTGAATGAAAACCCTATATGAATAGCCCTAAAAAAAAAAAAAAAGAGCTCTACTAACCTGTGTGATAATGGCATAAAGCGGAAGAGTGCTGTAACTGCAGAGTATCTGAATGAAAACCCTATATGAATAGGAAAAAGAAGCAAAAAGCATTGTCATTCATACAGCAAAATAATCAAACTGGAATATAGTTCTCAACCACAATTTAAAAGAATCTTAAAAGGAAGGTAACTATTTTCTACCCAATAAGTAGCCTGGGGACAATATATCCAACTTGTCCCATTATGCAGGAATCAAAGCCATATTGAACCTGCAGAGGCATAAAATTCAGTATAACTATGTACATTCAACAACTCCATACACAATGCAGACAATACAATCAGCTTACCCATATCCAGAAGAAAAATGCAATCTCAAAAGCATTTTGGAAAAGGATGAAATGAATCAAGAACAGAACAATTTCCGGTCGGTTGAACCAAAAGTGCTCGTCTGACGGTTTAACTACCAAGTCCCCTTCTATTGCAATATGTTTTTCAGCAACATCACGAGCCAACTGGGTGATTACATGCTCCAACTTGGTTCCCACAGCGAGTAGAAGCTGGAAAAGTAAAAACATAAGCAAAATCTGGCACAACTGAAACAAAAAAAAGAACTGCAAAAATAATTCATAGTAGTGCAATTGAAGATCCTTTTCAAAGAAAAGAGGAATGCAGATCATCCAGCAAATGGTTGTGTTGTTCAAAAACCCAACAGATGTTTTCATTAACTCACAATAAGAAATTTAGCAGCACATCATTTCAAAAATAAATAAAAAAGAGGTGCAGACTATCAACATTTCACTGGCCAGGTTCAAGATTCTCTTGCCTTCCCCCATCAAGTGAAACATAATATATTAGGAAATTACATCAAGTTTATAGTTCCAAATTTATAGGCAAATCAAGATCGAAAACAGGGAGTTTCAGTCTCTTACAATGAAAGGAATAAATGCTATCCAGAAATATGCATGCCAACCTGCACAGAAGACAGAAAAATACATAATCGTTTTAAATAAAATCTAGCAGCAATCTACACCATAAAAATGCAAAGAGGAAGCCCAAATCATAAAACAAAATGCATGACCTATGAGAATCCTTGCCACCTTATGTCACTTGGAACCAAGTATCATATATGATCTGGGTAAATGTCCAGGCATCAGACACAGATTTTCAAAGAATTTACCAAAAACTCTTTATCCCCAATTTGATTAATGCACAAAAGTTAGGAATATGCTGTAAAAAAATTGTTGATAAAACAAGAGAAATGCAAATGACACTTGGTAATTGGCACCAATACATGTATTTTCCATAAACTGAAAAAGGAGTTGCATACTATACCATTGACATTCAGCAATAAGAAGATTACGACAAATATCCAAAGATACCAACTGCAACCAAGAGAATAAGATGAAATTAAGAAGACCAGTAAGCAAATCAAAAACCATGTTCAAGGTTCAGTTAATTAATATAATTACAACTGCGAAAACTCTTGACAACTAAAACGCTTTAGCACTTACCTTATACCAACAACTGTCTTAAAGTCATCTTCCAGGGCACGAACCATGTATCTGTGAAAATTAAACTTTGGACTTCCTCTGCAATGTGTCTGCAATGCATCACATGTAATAAATGGGCTAATCAATGTTTATTCACAAGGAAAATAGTAATAAGTAAGCTAGACAAAACTTCAATTTTACCATGATAAAACCCAATCGTAGAGTTATGTAATCTGATTTTGTCACAGACGCATAGAATTGCTTAAAAAAAGAATGCTGCAAAAACAAACAATAAGAAACAAAATGATATTATAATCTTTCTGATCTGCCATTACCAAAAAGAGCCAGTTGGAGTTCAATAAGAAAGGAATTGAAACTTGAATCATTTAATACAGGCTTTCATAATTAATGAATTACGGGGCTATGGCTCAAGAATATGTTTTAAAATGCCAAAAAAGCAATATTTGCAAAGCACAAAAATAACAATTTAAAACCCTCTCTATTCATCTTATATGACCTTCTAATGCACAAAATATATCTCTTTCCGTCAAAATTTTTTTTTTCCCCCAAATAGTTCAAGGTGAGTGGATCAAACTGCAGACTCAATAGCATATGCTAGTGAAATTAATTACACAACCACGCAAACCAAACACTGAAGCTTTCAAGTGATGAAGAATAAGTTTCCTTTCCTATCAGACTATCTCTTCAAAATGCAAACCAAAAGGCAACCAACAGATCACACAAAGGCCAGACGATCTTTGGGGCTAAGGAGGCATGTAAATATGAAGATAAAGACCCAGAAAAAGACTCTGTTGCATAGAAAGTTTGATGGTAGACTGTCAAAAAGATGATCAGTTCTCTTACAGTAGCATAAGAAACAAGTGCGCTTCACAAACGATCTTTTATTCAAGAAGAATATGGAAGATAGTTGAGATAATAGCTTACCACCCACCCCAGCAAAGCTGAATCTTTACCAATGCCCAGAAAATGCTCCTTGATGAATGTGTGTTCATGGACATGGGTGACCTTGTTCTTCAAAACTGAACTACCAGCATTCACAGAATGGACACAATAAGAATGGAAGTAAATTGTCCCGATGCCTTTCCAAGAAATTAAGAAAGCGTATTGATCTCAATTACAACTTTTTCTCTCTTTTTCAATCAATCACCGAGTTTTGCTCACACTAGTTGAATTATATGGAAGTGCTAATAGCAACAATGTGTAGAAAATATAGCAAATGCAAAAGAATATAACTTATTGCTAAAATCCTTACCTTCATCTGTATCATATCGATCATTAGCAATTGATTTCTCCCAGTGCAGCCATTGTCGAATCT
Organism: Balakata baccata; assembly: GCA_949630135.1. Classification (NCBI taxonomy): domain Eukaryota; kingdom Viridiplantae; phylum Streptophyta; class Magnoliopsida; order Malpighiales; family Euphorbiaceae; genus Balakata; species Balakata baccata. Next base: position 4,754 of record CATIWF010066361.1, read on the forward strand.
AAATCAAAATAAATAAATAAATATATAAGAAAGAAAAAGTAGATTACCCCTACAACCATTAGAAATGAAGGAAAATAAATAGTTGATAGTTCTATCAGATACCTTTATCCCTCCAAAAAGAACTGTGAGTACACTGAAAGTAACATGGACAATGGCCAGGACGAAGATAAAGATATGCAGATGATGTAGTGCTTCTATAGATAACAATGGCACCTTATTCTGAAGAAATAGGGCAGAAACAGAAAAATGATGAGTGCAGAATTCTGATTACCTGCTGCAGCAATAGAATCCCAGAACATAAAATAGAACAAACTCCAAAGCCAGAGTGTATATGACATAATCATCACACGAATTGCTGCACAATTGGGAAAAAGAAAAAGAAAGCAAACAACCATGTTTATTTCTTTATTAGTTCTTTTAACTATCTAAATGGAAGGAAGAAGTTTTCATATTTGGTAAAATTTTTCTCGTAGCAAAGTAAATATTCATTAAATGTTTATTCGAATTAAAACAGATTATATGATGGTTATGAATATATACTCACAAAAAAAAAGCACGAGATGATATTAAGCATTCATTGACTTATAACAGCCAAAATGATGAAGTAAAGAAGAGAATAATTATAAAACTGTCACCCAGTGATGAAAAATGCAATTGAGAGGATGATAAGATCCGGAAATTCAAACCCGTATGGTTAAACTGGATATGACAATTCATTAATGTAAGATGGGTTGGTTCTTTTAACTTTCTTTTTCCATTGAAACAAGTTCCTACAATAATAACCGCACATGTTCACGATTTCCTCCCATCCATTGCGGAGGATATAGTTGGAATTACAGGTATGGCAAAGGAAAAATACAGCACAATAAGGGCAGATAGTAATGTGTTCATACCTTCTTGGCACAGTAGCCCAGTTGGGATTCTGTTAATTCAGCCAGAAGACGACTGGCAGATGTGGAGATGGCGGCTGTAAGGGACCTCTGAAAATGTTCAGCAGTAGATGTAGCATTGGATTCATGTCCCCCTTCTCCCTTTTCAGAGAGTTTACAAGGAAGCATATTAGTAATCACATGCTTAGGCACACAAATTTTTGAAATTGTGCCCTGAGATACTGTCAACAACAGTGATATGAAACCCAGAAGCATCAACTCTGCCAATCAAAAAGTAAAACCCTCAGAAATACAAATGGGAAACAAAAACCACCATCAAAGATTTCTTTTTCTTTTTTTTAATGGATGTCATATATGGTTTCGTAGAGGTTTTAGCTAACCATGTTAAATTAAATCATAAACAAACACGCAGATCTGCAGAAAGGAAAGATCCTTGCTATCAGTTCATATTTTAAGGTAAACGAGTGCATGCAAAGATTGTGACTTCCTTCAAAAATTTTTACAAAAATTTCAATATATTTTCAATAATCCCTCTAGATTCCTGAATTTTGTTTTGTTTTTTGAGCCTCTTCCCTACTGAACAACCCAAAAAAATTCTTCCTTTTTTCTCATTAAAAAATTATGATGCAAAAACAAGATTGAAGAAATTGAAACGAGTATAAGAAAAGAGACCTTCTTTAACTTTTTGTAAGGCTTCAAAGAGGTGTTTTTGATTCTTGTGTTTGAGATAACTGCCACCATAATGGATGAATCTCTCCACAGCAAGAGAAATGGCAACAATCACAGTACAAACAGCAGCCACAATCCATGTGGGTGTAAACTCTAACGTTTCTCCTTCTTCACCACCTCCACCAGACATATCTTCTCTGTGTTTTAAAGTTGAAGCAATTACTGCTATAAAACAACCTCTGTGAACAAAATTTAAAGCGGCCCGATGGTTGTCCCTTTGTTGGTGGATAGTGCCAGCATGATATACGTAGGGACAGATGATGATGCATCATTATGGTAACCAAAATTTTAACTATATTTTATTTCTAAAATTGATATTAATTTTAATTGATGGAATTCAATTAATATTTAAATATGTTATATATATTTTTTATAATTAAAAATGTTATAAAATAATAAAAATAGAATGCATTTAAATTTTTTATTCCATTGAAAATTTATTTTTTTCATTTATAGTAAGTTTGAAAATTCCATCTTTTTTCGTATAAATACTGTATCACTATTTGCAATCTTGCAATTTTCTTTGTACGGAATAAAGATGTTCTTACACACGTCCTATCAAAGTCTTGTATTGTCTTTTCATTATTATTATAAAGGTATTTTTTAAAAAAAAAAATTATTAAATTTTTAATATCAACTGTTAATTAATAATAAATAAAATTAAAAATTTAACTATTCTAAATATTAAATACACACGAACAAATTGGCTACAGAAATCCTCTTAATTATAATTTGAAGAAATAGTCTTGCAATTGTCTATTAGGTGAGGCCAGCCAGCGTGTTTTCATATTATATTATTTCCATTAGACAAGAGGCTTGAATGTGTGTTCAGTTTCGTTATTTTACTCTGATAAAATTAATATTTATTTTATACTTTAATATAATGTGTAAATATTTTTTTTATGTATATAAAATATATAATTTATTTTTTTTATTTTATTTTCATTTAGCTGTATAATTTTTTTAATTAAATTTTAAGATATTTAATATTAATAAAAAAATATTTTTTTATTCCTAATATATTATTATAATATGTTAAACTTCATATATATTAATTCAAATTTTCAGAAGTAAGAAATATAATTTTTAAATATTAGGTATATTAGTATATTTTTTAAACATCAAAAAATATCAATATATTATAAGATAAATAGAAATTTTTTTTAATTTAATTTTTAATTCAGGTTGCTTTTTGTATTTTAAAAATTCGTAATATAATATCCTTCAATGCCATCAAAATTCCATAACCGTTGGTTGTAATTTTTTTTTTTTGGAAGTGTTGTTTTCATCTCTTCTTTATTGTCAACCAATCAAATATGAGCGGCCTTTATCGCATTTCCGAAGAGAGTTGAACTTAAATGGCATTCACATCATAAGATGATTACACATCACAAATAACGGAACGGAAAAAGTTCAGAATAGCTCTAATCATTAACCATTATTACTCAATGCGTCCTCACAGAAAAACAAAAACATTTCTACACCAAATTATGACTACTATTAATAAGTACTGAGCAGCAATATTTTTTTTTCTCTATTAATATTATTATAATTGAATTGTTTTCAATTAATGTAAAACTACTAATAAATTCTAGTTTAATGCAAATTTGAATACTAATGGCAGCCACTTGAAACTAAAAAATGAATATCAACCAATAACTATGAATGCATAACACAAATATAAAGAAAATGGATTAAAAAAAAAAGCATAATCTTCATTATTTTCAAATTTTAACATATTGGGGATTTTTTTTTTTTTTAAAGCATAATATGAATGTGATGCCACTGATGAAGCATGATGAGTTATGTATCATCACCTTTTTAATATGGTAAAAATATTTCAGCAAACCATCTAAACCAAAAATCAGAATAGAGAAAAAGGGTTATGGTTCATTTTCAAATTTCAAATCTCAACAAATATTTCTGAATCAGATACACAGTTCTATATTGAGTACAATAGTAATTTACATATTAGTTGAAGGGTAATCAATCATTTGGCCTAATTTGGTAATGCATGTGTCGAAGTCTACCTACCAATAATTCTAGACTTTAAGAGAATCTCACACCAAAATTAAAAAGAAAATTTTACAAAAATAGAAAAAAAACGTAAATATTTATAAAAATACGGGCTGCTCAAATTTTTTAAAAAAAATATTAAATACATAAAGTTTTTTCAAAAATATCAAAAATTAAGGTTTATCTAAAATTTATCATAAAATTGATGAAAATTGAAATTAAAAAAAATATATCAAAATTTACTCAAATTATATTCAAGATTACTTAATATTTACCAGAAAATTAATAAAAGTTAAAGTTATACAAGATTTACTCAATATTTACTACAAACTTATTAAAAATTGAATTTACAAAAAATTTTAAAAAATGTACTTAATATTTATTGAAGTTATACCAAATGTTTATAAGAAAATTTATTAAAGTTGAAGTTATACAAAATTTATAAAAAATTTACTTAACATTTGCTCAAGTTATACTCAATTTTTACAAAAAAAAAAAATTAATGAAAATTAAAGTTATAAAATGTTTATTTAAGATTTACCAAAATTTACTCAAGATTTGCCAAAAAAACTAATGAAAATTGAAGTTATAAAAAATTTATTCAATATTTATCTCAAAGTTTACCCAAAATTTATTTAAAATTTACCATAAAAATAATGAAAGTTAAAGTTATATAAGGTTTACAAAAAATTTATCCAAGGTTTATCCTACATCCACTCAATCTCTCAACTAAAAATTATTGAAAATCTACGTAAAGTTTACCAAAGTAAATAACATTAATTAAATACAAGTTTATTTTTATAAATAAGGTTCGCCCAAGGTTTACTTTAGTAATTAATTAAATACAAATGCATATATTTTTTTACTAATTAAGTTAGTTAAATAACAATTAAAAATAAATAAATGCATGCATAAAGATAAATAATGACAATATAAACTAATAAAATTTTTAATCAATGTTTAAAATATCAAAAATGACAATTTTATTTCTTAATTAAATAAAAAGAATATGCTAAATATACAATAAATATAATAATTGAAAAGAAAAAAAAAAAGAAAAAATCAATAAAATTGAAAATAGATAAAAAGAATGAAAACACGGAAAAAAATGAAAGTAAAATTGAATTTTTTTAATTGATAAATAATAACAGATTAAAAAGGCAAATGTTCATATCAAAGATTTAAGTAGAACATACCTTTAAGTCTGAAAACGCATATAAATATAAGATGGAGTTGGAGAGATGCGGCAACCGGTTTTTTTCTGGTTTTGTTGGGAAAATGGATCGGATCAGTCACCAATTTGCAGTTAAATCGGTTAAACCAGCCGATCCGGCCTAATTTTGATAACGGATACTGAAGGACACTCTTAAATGGGTCAACAAAACGCCAATTATTGCGCTTATTTGGATGGAGAAGGTTATTTAATTTTGTGAATGTCATTGCAATATTTTTTTGTCGTATTTAGCGGAAAAAATTAATGGGATGAAAGAAGACAAATCATTGAGGAATAGAAACAGATAAATTGCCGTATATTCAATTCCACCGCAGGCAGCCAAACATTGTTTGATCTTCAATTAATAGCCAACTGGATTTCCCCTCACTTCCCATAGAAACGAACAAAACCACCTCAGCGGTCAGGTCCACAAATACATAAAACTTTTTGAGTACAGAATGTAATTTTTCTTCCTTTTCACATTGTACAGATTCAATTGAGTAGTTTTTGTTTGATCTACATGATGTTCATCAAACATCCCCCAAATTTCATATAGCATCCCGCTACTCAGCCTGACAATTTGAAAAGCAAGTTTTACATATGTTCCAATATTCGTTGAAGTTGTAAATAAACACTCGAAGAAACTTAGCCAATAATCAGTTTGTATTAACGAAAAGGACACTTGGCAACTGCAAAAGAATTGAAGTCAGAACCATTGTATAAACAAAGACGCAAAAAACCACATTAAAACAGGTAAAACAAAAAACAAAAAAAATCACAAAATCCAGAAAAAAATGCGAAGTAAAGATGAACAAAGGAATTCCAGATAAAGGAGAAAGAAATCACGGATCACCTGCCTTTCTCCTTTAATAAGTGAATATCAGAACAGGATACCCCAAAAAAAAGAAATGCATAATACCGTATATGAGATGTAGTAGTTCAGAATATATAAATTTTGCTTAGTTATGCAGCGAGGAATACTTTTACCTCTTAAATACCAAAGCTTACAAGCAATTAGAGAACACTAAAAAACATGATTCCGTTCCCTACCTCCTTTCCTTTAGCCCCTGGTTCACTTTCCTGCAAGCAGTTTCATATATAATCCGCAAAACAAGTCCAACAAGGAAATATTCCATAATTGCTATACACGACAACATGTTAGTGCCAGCTCAGAAAATGTCGAATTCATACAGTTGAATCAATATGTTATATAATAAGAAACATCACTGGGTGCTTTTTGTGGAGAACACATTCCAAATGAAAAATTTTCATATATTAGAATATGAAAGAAGCTGATTGTATATACAATATTCGAACTTTACAACGTCTCTTTCCCAACTGATGCATTTTGGGTTGGCATTTCCGGTATCCATCGTGTCAGGCCCTCGAAACCAACCACTCAAACCATCTTTTTCCCCAGCCTCCCACATCAATCATGCATATGGAGAGAATAACAAAAATAAATAAATAGATTTGGGGAAAGCAAAATGGCAAAAAATATATAAAGAAACCCAAAATTAAAGAGTCAAAAAAATTTTCTTTCCTAACTGGACAAGAAATATACACTCTGTACACGTGCAGCTGGGGTTCATCCGTTGAGTTTGGCTAAAAATTGCGATAAATTGTACTCTTCAGTGTACTGAGATTGGTCCCAAAGATCCTCCAGTCCCCCAAGGATGGCTTTTAAACCCTTTCCAGTGCCCATTAATTTAGGATCTCCATCAAAGTTGCCATCTGATCGCTTCAAGGCCATGGTTCCCTGAGAGTCAAACAACATAAAATTTGTCAAAAAAGGAAGGTAAATGAGGAAAGAGTTCCATTCTACATTGACCTCAAGATGAACATCATGATCAAACATCGTAGACACTATCAAAACAAAGGGAAAGCATTTTCCTCAAACTTAAATTTGATTGCCATAAACACTAATTTAACTTATTTATAAATACTACCTTAGTTGTTTCAGCCGATGCAAATAAATCAAGTAACTGGTCTGTATTCATTGTTTTCAGGCTGGCATTCTCTGCATTAATGACAGCATTGGCAACAGATACTTTGAACTTTTGGAGGCTCATAACTTTCTCTTCAAGTGTGCCACGCATGATGAGACGATGGACATTCACAACTTTTTTCTGACCTAATCTGTGTGCCCTGTCCATGGCCTGACAGTATATCGAATCACATGATAAGCTATGTTGTAAATTTAATGCCAAAAAGCCATAATCTGTAACATCCTTAATAGTTGGATGGCACAGACGTGAAAATAAAAGCCACTTATGCATCTACCCAGTATAAAATAAAATTTACACGCAATACAAACAGATGTAGCAAGAAAAAGTGAACCGATTTCATACGATCTTGTATATAGTGAAGTGATATTTAGTAGACCATAGAAACTACTGTTGCATCCTTAAGTTGTTGCATTATAGGTCTACAAGCAAATCATCAACATGTATCAACTGCTAAACTGAAATGCACTCTCACTGGTCCGAGAGTAGATGTGAAGAGATCTTAAAATTTAATTCACAGAAATGATTAACTCGCTTAATGCCCCAGCTCTGATGTTAGATTCATATAATCAAAATGCTACGAAAAATTTAGTACAGCCATTTTGTAGAGCTTGCAATACATAGGAATTGGAAATTTTTTTGATTAAGTAACATGATGTAATAAAAACTACATTAGTATGGCATAGTCTGCTTTGAGACCAATGACAAGGGGAAAAACCTATAAGCGGCAGTTAAGTTTGATACCTGATGATCTCGCATTGGATTCCAGTCATGCTCCATGAAAATAAGGGTGTCAGCAGATGTCAGATTCAAACCCAGGCCACCAACTGCATAAACGGTAAAGGGAAGAATACATTAACTAAGAAATTTATGGGAAGGGACAGCCATGTAGAAACTAGAAAGACAATCTTACCATGTGTTGTAAGCAACAAGGCATCAATCGTAGGGTCTGAATTAAAGGCTTTTACTATGTCAAAACGCTTTCCTGGTTCAACTGATCCATCCAGCCGCAAGTACGTGACACTGCTTCAAATTCACATATAAGAACCACATGACTATTGATGCATAACTATTTTCATACTGCAAATATTAAGTCAATAAATAGGATAACTTCATAAGATCCTCATGCTTCTGCTCAGTTGAATAATAAATATTCATCCATCTTCTTTCTAAGTTTTATTGAACTTCAGAACCAATCCCTAAGATCAAACTGAATCCTACAATATGATATTAGATAAACCAGTCTTATTTTATTTGGTTTGTGAGAAATTAAGAGAAATATATAAGAAAGAATAAAAGTGGGGGAAGAATGAGAGAGACTACAGAAAAGGGGAAAAGGAGGAAAGAATTGGAGAATCAAAAGAGAATTACTAAAAAGAAAATGGTACAATTGCACTATTCGATGCAAATAAGATCTTATTTCCATTCACAGCATACAAATTTAATCTACAAACCACTTGTATCTTTTAAGAAACTTTGAAATGACAGAACAAACTATAACCAATCCCACTTTTCATTCCTCTTACTATTTCCATATTCTCGTTACAAACTTTCAATTCCTCACTCGCATTTTGAATAAATAATCAAAAAGATTGTGAGTACAGAAGTGGATGAGATTCAGTTCTTTCTTTTTAATATCATAAGAGATTTCATATCTTGTCGGCAATTCAATAATTCAAGAAAAAGAGGGTTCATTGGCAATTCATATCTTCAGCTCAACCCTAAGGAAAATTATACTTTGACAACATTTTCTGGCTGCAATTACCAACACATTGTAATGATGATCATCTCTGGAGAGTGATAACACCCCATATTGCTTTCAAAAATTAATGAACTCAAGTACAAGGCAATCATGTAAAATTCAAGGGAGTAACTGTCAACAAAGATGAGAAACTAATGCAAAATTTACCGGAATAAAAGATTTAAAAGAATGCAAAGCTGGTCCCCGTATAGAGCTTAATCTACTATGGTGGTCTAGAGATGAGCACAGCAATAAGATATAGTCATGCTATGTTGTTATAAAAAGAAAAAGAAAAAAAAACTTACTTCTTCATGTGGGAGTGAAACAAATCTCTTTCAATAATGTCAAGAAGTGCCTAGATGAAATACCATTTTCAGGAGAAAATCATAAAAAAAGCATCAAAGATTAACATTATAAAAACAAAATGAAAAAAATTCTTCTATTACCTTGTGCTGAGCGAATATCAGAACTCTGTGCTGTCCAACATTCATAGCATTATCTGAACTTGAAGCATCTACACCTATACCACACTCTTCCAGAATCTCTTGGAGAGCAACTAATTTTGGAGAGTGGTGAAGCTTATGTAATTCTGAGATTACATCAGAACTTGCAGGCAAGAGTTCAGACAATTGGGATGCGAGTGATTCGGACATCTTCTCACCAACAACAAGCAATGGATGACTGCAAAGTTTTAGCAAGTACTGAAGTGCCTGAAACATGGAGGACATACATGAGCTTCTCCAAAACTAATTCAATACCCAAAAAGTTCAAATAATATCTTAAAAAAAAAAAAAGCAAAAAGTACGAGCATTACACAGACCTGGAAAACGTGTGAAGATGCCTTTGGTGAAGCAACATTTCCTTCATGATGTCCTGACTCATCTGACTTTATCATAGTTGAAATCTCCCGTCTAACATGTGAACCTGAAAACTGTTCATAGAGTTTTAATTGGACAGGGCTCAGGTCACAATATCTGTCTTGAATAATTTTCTCTGGCAAGTCTGACAAAACTTCATCTTTTGTCCGTCGAAGGAGAAAAGGCATGACCTATAGTGGAAAACAGCATTCAGAAATACGTAGAACTGTGACAATTTCACCATAGTACTTCAGGAGAATATGGAGGCTGACAAGGCGGATCAAAAACACGAGAATATGGAAAAGAGGAAATCACCTGCTTGTGCAATGCTTCCATGGCGAGTACACCGGCTTCAGCATCCTTGGCAGAACACTTAGCATCTCTAGCAGCAAGCAAAGGTTTCCCATAAGTGGCTTGGAACTGCAAAAACAACATAAAATCAATAGTTGCATAAAGACATAAGAAAATAAGTAAAAATAGAGATCAAGTACTGAGTATGGTAATTTTCATAGGACCAAAAAAGACAATAATCAAGCATGAAGCTTAATGTAGACCAATCGATTAAGTATAAAAGAAAATCCAGAAAAAAACAACTAAATCTTTTGCACCAGCAGTCATATTTTCATTCAGTTATCATTTTAAGAAGGAAGGCAAAACTCTTCATTCCTCACAACAAACGATTATTGATTTCATGAACTTACATTTTTTAACAAGTAAAGCAATAATTTAAAGCTAACTTGAAATAATAAAGACTCAAGAAAAGAAGAAAAAAAAAACAAAAAGCTGCAAATAATTTTTAGTACATCGACATATTATCTCCAAAAGCCTCAAACAAGCAGCAGCGATTCCATAGTTTGATTCAGAAAATTCACCAAGCATCCCAAAACTAAATAAATAAATAAAAAAAAAAAAAAAGAAAGAAAGAAAAGAGTGAACATATGTTGTAGGTATATATACATAGGTTTCATTTGGATCTTGATTCCAGGCACAGTAAGGACAGTATCATGAAGGTTAAAGATGCCTTTCATTTATTAATATTAAACGAGAGACCATCAAGCAGACATGTGCAATTTCATTTTTAGATATTTCCTGATCCCATCTTCTTCAATTGGTCCCCCTACCAAATGGATCCATATCCAGAGATTCCATATAACAGGAGCCTAATGTTCACAAACAGTCCATAAATAAAATATAAATGATAGAAGCCACAAATTAAACAGTAAACACTTACTTGTCTTTCGGTACCAAGAAACCCTGGCATTAAAAAGTCAAAGAGAGACCACAAATCCATGATGTTATTCTGCAAAAAAAAAAAAGTTAGCCACGTGTCAGGAAAACTAGTATGGTAATTTCTGGCCATTTTTGGCACATGTATAACCTGGATTGGCGTTCCACTAAGTATCAAGCGATGCTGGGCTCTCAACTGCTTCACTGCAGCTGTAATTTTTGATCTTGCATTCTTAATAATGTGCCCTTCATCCAAAATACAATAATTCCACAAAAACTGACTGAGGAAATCAATATCTTTGCGAACCACATCATATGAGGTGATAATGACATTATGCTTGTCAAAAGATTCTCTACGTGAAATGCGCTCTTGAGCAGAACCAGCATATTGTAGGGTACTTATTATGGAAACATCAATATACTTCTCTATCTCAAAGGCCCAGTGCCCAACAAGTGTTGATGGACAAACAATTAGTGATGGTTGAGTATTCTCCTTGTTATTGCGATGCTCAGCTATATCAGAAGCCACAATTGCTGATGCTTGTAATGTCTTACCAAGTCCCATATCATCACAAAGGATTCCATGAAGCTTAAAGCGCTTTAAGAAAGCCAACCAATTTATACCCTCCTGTTGATACCTGAAAGCAAAAATCTTATCAACACATCCATGTTTCATTCAAGAAAACGCATGGAAATGCACACATAACAAAAGTGCGGAGAAAAAAGAGTTCATAGAGCATAGGAGACACTATATATGTTCACAAACATCATGGATATGGTATGCTAAACTTTTAAAATAAAAAAATACAAATAACAGAAAAATATGTCGTGAAAGCATGATCATTTCTAGTTATGTCATGTGAAGACAACACACTCATATCTAACTTGAATATAATTTACTAAATCCAAACAATAAAAAGTATGCACAAGAAGTGCAATTCTTAACATTTATATGATGTGCTAGATTTTAAAAAATTGAAAAATAATGATACTGATACCAACCTCCTGAGAATCACCTTCAATTCAGTGCAAAGCTTGTAATCATCAATATGTGAATTGTCAAGCAGTTGCTCCAAAAATTTTGCATCTTCTGCATTCCTTGTAAGACCCTCATTGAGTCCATTAGGCGGGGGTAGACCTCGTGCTAAAGGAAGAAGAGGAACCAGGGCAGCAAAACTGCGTGTCACACATTGTCTAACAGAGTGATCAATATCACTCATGCACCGAAGAAGAGGAACAACTAATAAAGGAGCATAAGGAACCAGCTCCACACCCAATCCCTGAACCAGCAAACTAATAAGCATGCCAGCACCTTGTCTAGCGTGGACAGAAGTGCTATCCCCTAACATTGGAATGGCATTCTCTACTACAGCAGCCATTACATCTCTTGTCATTGAATTGGCCATTGAAGTAATACATCTCGAAGTAGCCAATCTAACTGCGACATGGGAATGGCGAACACATTTGAAAATGCATGGGAGAAGCGTGAGCAATCTTGGCTTCAAATTCTCATCCAATAAAGGAGCAACAGAACGTACTACCTGGAAATCATAAATGTAACGCATATTAGAAAACACAAGCTCGAAGTAAAAAGTACATTTGAGAAGCGAATTATTTATTGATAGAAATAGCGACACAGTGATACCAATATTACAAAAGCAAAAGAAATTTTTGACAAAGAATTGATACTATTAACATATCCTTCAAATAAACCTTTTCCCAATCAGATCAGCTAGACATTGTGTAGCACAATTTTTGTTTCTGTGCATGCCTGTGTGTGTGGGGAGAGAGATTAATGGTGTGAGCATCAAAGCTGTCTTTTTTATGGTTCGTGCATGTGAAATTTATGATTGCATCCATGGATACAGCACAAACCCATGTTGTACTGTGATGACAACAAGCAGAATACCAAGTCCATGTGACATAATGGAGAACCAAATATAAAAAAAATTTTGTATGATGACCTGAATATTATTTATAAGGATCTGAGGATCCTTCACAGACTCAATACTTTGTGCAATTTGTTGTTCATCTGCAGGGCTTCCAGGCATTAGCACATCAGTGAGGCAATCCCAAAGTTTTGGAAGCTTGTCAAATAGAGAGGCACCAAATTTCTTGCACAAATGTTTCAATGCAAGTTCAGAACCCCGTCTACTAATAAATCCCTCAACTTTTGACCTGTCTTCACCACCACCTAGTGTATGAACCTTTGACTTCTGCTTTCCAGTGTTATTCCCAAAGGAAAGGAAATCTTGATCATCAATCATCTCCAAGGAACTGATGACACCAGCTTGTGGTGTCTCACAAGGATCCATGCATGTCAAACTACAAATATTCTTCACCAACTTATCATTTGGACTAGGTTTACGTGCGATACAACGATATATTAGCTCAGCAAGTGCTTCTGCAGCCTTGTGTTGTAATATTTCCTCCTTCAAAAAGTAAAGCAATATATAATTGAATTTAACAACAAATAAGGTTTGTTGTTGACATAGAAACCAGAGGGAAAGGAGAAGAGAAGAAACACCTGCTCTCTTTTGATAGAGGCCATAAGAGGCAAAATGATTGGATTGAGCCGTGGAGGAAGCTCTGACATCCAGACAACTGCTGCAGCAACTAGAGCAGAGACAGTAACATGCAAGTTACTCTGCAGATTGATCCATTAAATAAACAGGTGTGTCAATGAGAGAATATATAAAATATTGATACCATTGAGCAAACATATCACCCAGTAGTCTAGACATCTAAAGCACATAATGAATACATCTGCAACAGTGGAAGAGATAAAATCATGGAAACTAACAGCCCAATATAGCTCAGACAAGGACAGGTTTTAACTGAGAGTACAAGTCTCTTAATTTATGCAGTAAAAGGTTGCACGCTTGGTATCACATAGATAAGATCATAAGTTGAACATACCTGGACACATTTTAAATAGCCTGCTGTTGTTAAAAGTCGGTGTTTTGATGATTCAATATCATCCACAATGTTTGCCTCCATTGATTCATTCCCAGTACTATCATATGGAGGCAACTTTGATGCAAAATTGATTGCCCCATCAGCACTCAAACTGTCTACATCAACTCTGGTAGCTGATAACGTTTTCTCAAACATGCCAGATGACTCAATGGCTCGAACTAACTGAGTCGCCTCATTGCGCATCTTTGCATAAGTTCTTGAGAGTTCAGAATATGGAAGAACTGAATCCTTTGTAGGGAATGCAGGGTCAGAACAGGATAACAAATCCAACAACGACTTCTCAACATGATTAGGTAAGTTGGGCATAACAACACGGGTTTCCAAGAGATGACTGTTTTTTATTTCTTTGAACCATGATATCAAAACCATGGATGCCACCTAATAAAGCAGAACAACTATTCAGAGACCGGGAGAGAGAGTGAGAGTCCCAATTGTTCAATTCAATAATAAAAGAAAAAGCTACCTGCCGCTGGACCCCAGATAAAGAGGTAAGAGCATTCCACAGTGGATCTATTATATATTGCAAAGAACTCTCATGCAACTTCGAAGCAAATACTCCCAATGCTGTTGCCATGATGACTCGAGTATTAGTGACTGATGTATCAACATCAGCACCAACAATGAACTTGACTGCGCTAGCAGAAGTATCCCCATTTCTTTCCTGAAGAATTGTTTCTTTCCCAGAATCTATGCCGATGCTTCTACAAGACTCATTCTCAAGTTTCACAGCCCTCATTTTAGCAGCTGCTCTAAAATGAGACTTTCGAGGTGGAGCCACAGGCCAAAACATCTTTGTAGAATCTAATGGAGAACCATATGGGGTAGTTGCAAGTTCAATCCAAGAAGACATGTATGAATTTGCAGCAGTTTCTAAATCCTGTACTGGACACTAACATGAAAGAGAAAATAAAAGTGGGATCAGTCCCGTTCCAAACTTCAAAAAGAAAGTTAGAAGCTTCAAAATCATACATATTAAGAAAAAAAAAATCCAATAAATAGGGGAATTGAAAGATTAAGTGTAATTATGAGCATCTAAATATGAAGCAGAGAATAGAAGGATAGCAACGATTTATTATCAAAATGCAAATTTTAGTTTCCAAAGTAGCCAAGTATAAACAAATTGGTCTATATATTACTGCATCATGCTTTGGTTGAAGGAATCATAGCAGAAAACTCCACTATCTCACAGATCAAAGCTCTCAACTAAAAAGGTTACCTATCTCTAAACCTGCTGAGAGTCCAACTGAAAATATCTCAGTTCCACATGACCAAACACAGTTGAATATGGTCCAGTTCAATGTTATAGCTGAACACAAATGCCAGACTTTGGACTCACAAAAAAAAGATTGACCGATTATTCAGATTTGGTTATTGATTATAAAAATTGAGAATTTTCTTCAAAATTTCCTGCTCTGGAATTTACATTCTACTCTTTAAATAAATTTTATTTCATTAGAGATTTAGAACTTTCTGTTTAGCATTAATTTTGAACTTCCTTATTTGGGATCAGATTAAGACTAACTATTTTTCTCAAACTACGAAATATTTACTTTGCAAGTCCTAGACAGTAAAATTATGACTAGTTGATGAAGTAAAGTTTGGCTGGATGGCATCTCTCTGAACAATCCTCCAAATCTAAAATCTACAACATATGACAATTTCAGCAAACAGATTGTTGAACCTGTTCTACATAACTTCAGGTGAATTCATAATGTTCTCTTTACACCAAATGAATTTAAGAGATGCCACAAGAGAATCTCATGGTGGTGCACATAATCAAAGTCTAGCTTTTTTCCTCTTTTGTTCTGCTGCCACTTAATCCACCATGCTCTTTCTTATCTCTGATTAATGTTATAGGAAGATTATAATATTTTACTTCCAAAATTAAAAGGAGTGGAGACTTCCTATCCAGTTTTCATTTTAAGATCTGAACATACCTAAGAAGTCCATATAAAAGTCATAAATAATAAGAGAGAGGGTGATGACCAAAAATTCGATATTTAAAAACAATAATGCATCATAATCAGACAGAAAACCTGTACAATGAGCCTCCAAACCCTTTCTGTACATAGCAAAATATCTTCATTTGATTCAAGCAGCAGATTCTGAAAAACAATTCGAAGGGTATCTCCCAAAATAAATGAGGGCCAAAATGAAGCTCCGGATGACTCAGATATGTTCCTTTTATAACTAGCTTCAAGTAATCTCTCCTGCAATTTGGTCAAATACATGCAATATAGTCATTTTTACCATATAAAAAAACAAGTAATACTATCCTCCATAAGACTGATGTTTTTAAAAAATGAGCAGCATAAGAACCAAAAATAAATTAACACACAGAGACATAAAGACAAATAATTCGAAGCAAACAGACGCAAGAAAGCATGTGCGAATGAAATAGATATAAAATCTCTCTGATATTAATGAAAAAAAAAAAAATAAAGCTGAATGTCAGAAACAGCTACATAAATTACCGTTGCAATTGAACACTGTATTCTTCAACAAATTGAGAAGATAAAAGATTCATAAATCAACACATACATACCAGAGTTCGAATAGCTGAATATCGAACTGATGTGATACTGTGCCTCATGAATGGCCATAATCGGGGAGCCAATGTTGATAACATGTAAGGATTCTCCTGCAAATCTCTTCCTTCGACAGCATCATCAACAGAAACTACTTCATTCAAATCTAACTCTTCTTTTTCTTTTGATATCATCTTAGGAATCATATCTTCCTGGGAATAAATTTCCGCTAACAGATTCATCACGCTGCAAAAAGCATATGATGTTCACAATAAATTCTATTGGGAGTCTGTGAATTGCTTCAAACTACTACACAATGCACAGAACACTGAAGATTTGGGATAAAGAAGACCAATTAAAATGTTATATTTCAAACATGAGCAGAGAGACTTTAATACTTAGAAGTGGGAGAACAACAGGATTTTGTTTTAGAGAGAGGAATAGTGATGCAGGAGCATCCAAATCCTATTCAATCTAGGAATAAGCAATCCTATTTAGTCTAGGAATCCTATTCAGCCTAGGATTATATTTCAGATTCATATTAGAATTATAATTTAGTTTTCCTTGATACTTTAGGCTTTATGTTTTCTTATTAGTTTAGGATTAGGACTTACTCAACTAGTATAAATAGGGACAACAACAAAGAGTTTATTCATTGTATTTTGTTATAATTTCTACTTCATTAATAAATTATTTTTTTAAACCCTAATTATTTTATTTGTTCCAACCTTTAATCATCTACTTTATTCTTCCGCTGCATCAAATAGAGACAAATTACCAATTTAATGCAACAATATGTAAAGTGCAAATTCCAAACAGAACAACAATAAAGGAATATAAAGCTTCCATTTAAAAATTCAATTTCATATGCAACACCCATTACTTTCAAATAGAGACACAAATTACCAATTTAATGCAACAATATGTAAAGTGCAAATTCCAAACAGAACAACAATAAAGGAATATAAAGCTTCCATTTAATAGAATAACTATATAAAAAAAAATGGTATAGCAGGAAAGAAAGGACTTCAACAATCCTCAAATATACCACATGAATTTAACAACAATTTCCATCATTCTGCTCTCTGTGGATGATATTTTAGTTGTATTGTTATAATACCTTCAACGATTTGTCATTATAACCAGACATTTCCTTGAACAAACATTTTTTGACAATTTAAATCACTAACAATAGCCATCAGCAATTGATATTTATGGACTAAAAGCAGCCCATCAACACCTGGAAAAAGGTAGACACTGGTACTTTCAGTCACTTTCTAAAAATATCATAGCTTATTTTTTCTCTCGACTAATAAATCAAAGGGAAATCTTAGAGAGCGGGTTGCACCACTCATCTTCTTTGCAAGCACAAACAACAAAGAAGCATTATCGGGCCTTAGTGAGTATGAAGCCATTTGAAAGCAAAAAATTATCTACACAAAAATACAAAAATTCCAAGGCCAAATACCGACGTAATACTGTCAATTAAATCAAAACCTAAAAAGTATTATGCTATCTATTTTTATAAATAGCCAGAGACAATTCTTTCCCCAGCAACCAATAGAAATTATGTTTTTTCTCATCTTCCTGGAACACAAACATGAAAGTATGTATGCAACACTTAATTTTCCTAGGACATAAATATGGGGTATGCTAATATTAAAAAAATAAGAACAAAAACAAAACTACCAAAGAAGATTTGCTGAAATACCTGCTATGAATGGAATTCGGTAATCTAAATCAAGTATCTATAAAAAAGTAACATGACAATGGAATGCAATCAATGAAAATTAAAAACAAGAGAAAAAACCCAAGGAATCTAACTTGCAGAAATACCTGCTAGTGGATGGACTCAGATCATCTAAATCAAGAAGTATATCCCAAAGTAACATAATAATGGAATGCAATGTCCGACCCTTTAGAGCGACGATAGAAGCAGCAGTAGGTATTAAGGCATCTGCAGCAACTGCCCGAACATCATCATCAGGGTCCTCAAGTCCAGCTTTACAAGCAGGTAAAACATAGCCAAGCAAATCAGGTAGCATCTCCTGCAAGAAACAAGAGGGATGACAAAGGAAAAAATCAATAATTAAAATGAAACAAAACTATAAATTGGACGACAATGCAACTTGAATCAGAGATGCACTTGCACAGGTCAATGCCTAAGCGAATAAAAAACTAAACAACCATCTAGGCCGTGAGTTCGTTTGCCCTTAGTGTGAAGAATAAAAGATACCCAACCACTTGTCTCCATGAATTTGGAGCTAGAGGCTCTTCCAGGAAACTGTTGCTCATGCTTTCCAGAGCAAGTTATGCTAAATGATATGCTATTTGAACCCTTTTGATACCCATTTGCTAGATTCTCCTGGTTTATTCTCTATGAGAGTACGTGCACAAAAAAACATGCAGAATACTGAATCGAATATACAAAAAAAGCATATTAAGTTTTGAAAAGAAAAACAATGATCCACAAAAAACTGAAAAAGAAAGCCAAATTCACGTCCCACAGTATTGAAAGCGCATAAAAACTATGGGCCTGTTTGGCATTGAGTTTTGAAAAAGCGTTTTTCAGAAAAAATTGTATTTTTAATTTTTTTTTTAATTTTGAAAACTATTTTTGGTAAAAGCATGTAAATAGATATTTTTTCCACAAGCAGATTTGAGAAAAACAGTTTATAAAAAATTAAAAAAATCAGTCAATTAAATCAAAAAAATTCAAAACCTGCTTTTAGGACACTCAACAACAATCTCAAATACCCCCTATAGAGGAATTAAAAGACAAGAGTGTATTTATAGTGTAAATGATTGATTTGAATTACTACATGCTTCATATCATAAATGCTGAACTTTATGATCTGAAGCAATCAAGAAGTACTACTCAATAATGAACAGATCCTAATCTATCATCCATACTATTTTCTGAAAAAAAAAAAAAAATTTTATCTCCTTTTCTCTAGATGAAAATGCAAAACAAATAATAGGTAAGTATCTTATTGTCTTCAGGACCTGCCAGCTAGGGGCGTAAACAACCAAACTTAAGTGAAGGTTTAAGCCAGGCCCTGACAACCAATGGTCAGGTCCAAACTGCCAACAGCGCCCATCACTTGCACATATAAGTCAAGAAACTTCAAATCATAAGGGGACTCTTTTAATCAATAGAAGCAAAAGCATAAACTATGGCAGGTGTAGAAATTAGCATCAGCGATATCAACCTGACGAACAGCAACCAGGTACTTGATACCCAAAAGGCTTCCATGACGAATTTCCCATTCTGGTCTACGCTGAACAAAGAGTAACAATAAAAGAATAAAAATCACCAAAAGAAACATCAAGTGCATTTTGAACCAGCATCTCCAATAAAACCAACCAAAGCATATTTTTGATGGCATCTACCTGCATTTGAAGCAGGATATTCAACGTTTCATAAACTAAAGAGCAATGCATGTACTTAAATGCAGCACCCAATGCTTGTGCACAAGTTTCACGTACTGGAGCAACAACCTGGTCAGACACATAATCTCCAAAACTGCAGGACAAAACAAAAGAAAAACAGAGGAGATAAATTTGGATAGATCTAGAAAGAGCTACTCCATGACATCAGAATTTAAAAAAATCAGTGGATGCAGCATGAAACAAGCTAGAGAGAAGATGGTCCTGCTCCTGCTTCCATATTAACAATAGACAATAGGGGAAAATGGGCTTAATAAAAACTTAAATCCATAGAAACAGAGATTTACCGGTCCAACGATAATATGCACAAAAAGCGAATCGCACAATCTTGAAGAAACTCACTATTTTTCACCCAAGAATGCCTAGCAAGTTTAACCAAGTTCATCAGCTCATAATTGCTTGGTGCATCAGGTTTTACAGAAAAACCCTTATCCTCATAGCAACCCTTTGGCTCCGCTATGTCAGCATGTCCTTTAGATGAACAAGACATGCTGTCGGGGCAAGTATCAGGCTCCAGTTTAACAGAACTAACATCAACTTTTCCATTAACCTCTCCTGTAGGGATATTCAACTCACTATCTTCCACCTTCACACTGATGTTTAAATTACCAACACAGCCAATAGGGAGCCCCACATCCATTGACAAAGATGGTACTTCTAACTTCGTCCTTTTCAAATGTGGCTCCGATTCGTCTGCTGAAACTTGCAAATTCAAATCAATTTCTCTCTCTCTCTTCATTGTGCTTGAATAATCTACATGTTTCAATTCGTCTAGAGCTCCATCCAAGCTCAAGTCAGGCATAAACACCCCAGCAGAACCTCCATGATGGGTTAGAATCTCTCTCAATGCCATGACACTACCATGGCGAACCTCCCAAACTGCAAGTATATTTATGAAGACACTATTAACAGACTATGAACAGCACTACAAAAACCTACATATGGAAAACTATATGAAAGCTCACCAGGGTCAAACATGTCAAGCATAAGTTGTTCCACAAAACCACAGAATGGCCACCTCCCTTCTTCATCATGCTCAAAGCTGTCTTCATCGGCATCTACCTGCATTAAGAGTCAGCAACAAGTTGGAGCCCAGAACTTTAGATATCATGACAATCGCACCCCAACTGTCCCAATGTTTAGTCAATCATTCAGTTTTAAGATATTTTCCCACATTTAATCATTGTTTTCATAAAAATGCCATAATCCCATCAACATAGGTACTTTTGGAAATACATTTCCTCCCTTAAAAGATCAACACTGCAAAGATAGGCTAAAATGGAACAATTATTCTGAGAAGCAATTCAATCAAAGGAACATTAAGCTAATTTTCCAAATAAACATTGGTTTCACATCCACAGCCAAAGAACTGGGTAAATAGATCTTGGGTTCATATCTAACAACTTCAAACTTACCACCCTTTGAAAGAAGAAGAAAAAGAAAAAGAAAATCCTAAGCAAGGCATACAGATTTTGAATTTGTCTTCGAGGAAGGATATGATAAAATGGACAAACTGAAGAAGGGGAGAAAATAACACTGGCCCACATGGCAAATGATGCCATATCACTTTGTTAGTCAAAAGTCCAGAAAGGGCGGCACATATGCTGCGACATGCAGAAAAAAAAAAATATTCCATACATTAAGGAAGAAGCAATTCACTACCTTATTAGAGATAAATGAATCTTGCTTTATGATCTTAGGAGTTGTGCTCTGAGTAAATGACACCTCTGTATCACCATCCTCAGGCCAACCTTTTGCTTGATCTTTTGAATTTATTTTTGCTTTTCGCTTTAAGAGATTCAGTTCTCTTGCACTGGGTCTTTTAGATACAACTGTGGGAACCATACTCGCAACAAGTTGCTGGATATTATGCGCAGATGCCGGCATGTAATATCTATGCCCCATCCCATTTCCTTGAGTGTGTAATTTATGGACCAGAAGGTCTTCATCCTTAATTACATCATTGACATCCATAAACTGCTCACAAACATCCAAACCTGCTTAGAAAATTCAATCGGTAAGAAGAGACCCAGCAAATTAGACGACAACTTAAGATGGTACAGTAATATGAAACATGAAATGCATATAGAGAAACTAAAGAAGAGAAAACAACAAATATAAATCAAATTAACTATGACTAATGAACAATATTAAACCCAATTGTGAGTGAAGCAGTTGCAATCCCAAAGACTAAACAGAAAGAATGTCCATAATGTTGTTGTTCTGACTACAGCTAGTTTTGCTTCTGCCACCCGCTGATTTAACTCAAGTTAACGGGCACATGGGGGAGAGAAGGAGAGATACATCAAGGAAAAGTTGCACCAAATTTTAAATTAGTACTGATGATGCAGTTCACAGTAATCACCTCAAAGAAAAGTTTAATCATGCAACAGAAAGTTATTCCCCTTCAAATAAACAGATAACAAGTTAAAGTAGGCACATGACATAACCAGAAAAAAGGTCCTCTACCAGTATTTTAGATTGTTTAGGTAAAGGAGATTGGAGGGGACAACAGAAAAAGGAGAGGAAGGGACAGTTTCAATTAAAAGTGAAGTAGAAAATGAATGTTGCTGTTTCCTCCATGGTTCCATCCAAACAAATTGACATTTTTTTGATCCTGTATTCTAATATTTATTCTACACTACAACACCCTCTTAACAGTAATAACTCCAATTAGAAGATAAATGTTGGCAACTTGTTCCAAAATTAAATGCAAAATAACATCAAGGCATCGGCCAAAAAATAGGCAGTTAGGCACATGTAATAGAAAACAGAACTCAGCACTCAAACACACAAATCAAATAAGCATAGCCATACAGACTTTGCTAAGGGTTGATGAGAAGCACAAGCACTGAAAGCAACTAACATTAGCAGCATGACAAAATTATCCATCCCTTCAACCAAAGCAGATCATCCACCATAGCCTGATTAACCTATTTGAATGAACAAATAGATCTTAAAGGGAATCATGGAGAATTTATATATTTTATAACCTCATGAACAGATCACATCAAACCAAAAGAGTTCCAATCTTAAACAGTGCGTTGGTCAAGAACTAGAAAGAAATCAAGGTCTCCAACATTCCCTTTCCTCTCTCTCTATCTACCCTTTCCCCTTCTACTAGGGGCTACTCACAACTCAGCCATTTGATATCCATTAAATAAATTGATTCTAACAAACATTAACAATATGAATTTAAATATATAGCAGTTCATATAGAGCTAAAAAAAGCGCGTAAACTACTAACCTAAACGCCTTCTCAAATTTTGCTTCTGGCGAGCTAATCGCTCCCTTGGATTCTTGGAATTATCATTTGCAATATCATACTCCTGGACCAAAATGAATATAAAACCTTGAACATACATACACCACATACTAGAAGGAAATGGAACCAGTTGGACTTGAACAATAAAATAATGTATCGTATTAAGTCAAAGACTATTTGAAGCAAACAGCAAAAATGAAATGATGCGAATGCTGGTAAAGAGGCAATGATAATCTGATGAAAATTTGCAGAGATGGCAATAGATGCAAAATTCTGACGAGTACAGCAATCAGCCATATGCATAAGTCAATAGCTTCCGCAAGTTCAAATTAAATCCAAACAGAAAAAAAACGTGAGGATGGAGGTTAACAACAAGATTAGTGATGACTCATCTTTTTGTGCAGAAAGGAGGAAAAGTGAGGAAAAACAGTAGTAGGAAGATCAACTTCCATAAGATCAAATAAATTTGATTTATGGACTCATCTTTTTGGTACATGTAGTTGCATCTGCACTATATATATATATATCTGGTACTGTGTTAGGCACAAGACAACCCAAAAAGCAGATATCAAAGGAAAGAAACTGTGCATTAAGATGCTTTGGTTTCTAGTAAGCAGGAGGCATTTTGCATTTTTACTGTTTGCTTCGTAGCAGCAGCTTCTCATTCTCATATTTTCTTTGAAAAATAAAATATGCAAAGCTTAAAAGAAGCAAGCAATCAAACCAGAAAAGGGAAATGGAATAAAACGGACACAGCAAGTGGTTTATTCCAAGGAGTCATGGAATCTATGAGTAAAAGGAGAAAGAATACAACCTGCCCTCCAGAGGCCAATAAAGCTCCAAACTCCAGTACTTTGCCCATTTCAAAACTGTTTAAAAAGTAATGCAAAAAACGAAAATGAGCATATTAAAATCAATATAAACGGTGAAGAAATGCAACTCAATATGCATTACTAATAATAGAGATCAATAATTTACATAAAAGTACACATCATGCTCTTATCAGTTATTAAGATGTAACAAAAGAAACCAATTCCATAAAATTTAACCAAAAAAAACAAAAAAGAACAACAAACAAACAGCAGTATGCACAATGTCCATTAACAACCTTCTAAATGAACCTCTTGATATGATCTTAGAATGAGAATCAGGCCATGCAACCAAATCTTCAGCAACACCTGAAATCCCAGCCTCAGACATCTTCGTCTCCACGCAAGCAAATAATTCACTCAAAGATGTGTGCTTAACATTCTGAGCAATAGCGCCAATTGCATAAGCAGCAGCAACTCTCGTATCCCACTTTTTACTTCGTAGATACTGAGAAACCTATTTCAAGAGAAGATATTGTTTAGACTAAGGATAATGATTGGTTTGTCAGCAGAAAAGTGAAGAGAATATCAAATGCTCATAATATTACAGCTAGCATAATTATTCAAGAAACATTCAAGGAAAAAGCATATAAACACCTAGAAAATAATGCTGGCAAAGAATCAATACAGCACAAAAATATGAACCACGAGAATACCCAGGGATCCAAGGTGATATAAGGTTTAAAGTTACTAACGCAACCTTTAGGTACACAAAAAAGGAAATAATAAAACAAATATGCTAGTTGCCTAGCTTAGAGTAAATAAATTACGGGGGAATGCAATCCAACTATTAATCAAGTTCAAGTCATTGATAGGATCCAAGTATGGTGTACACATAGGTACATGGGAAGCACGCAGAGGTACAAATCTCAAAGTTTTTCAATTCTTCACTGCCAACGAATTTAATAACATGAAAATTAGCACCATTCCCAGTAGCATGCCACCTTATTCTTCTAAGCTAACACCCAAACTAGCCAACATCTCCACATCCACCATTCAACTCATGAAAGTGTAAACCATGTATCTCTAAAACTTCAACAGTGTCAAAGTAAGCCATCACATAGCTACCAGAGAATTTTAGTGTGAAGTAATTTTTCTCCAGATACCAACATGTGAACCTAAATAAATCCTACACCTTTTTATCAACAAATGAATGGCAACCGCCGCAACCCTGAAGCTACAAAGACTATTAATTTATCAAGAATCACTTTCTTCCACTATAAATGAAACACACCTCACCTCAGTCCACTTATCACTGCCCCCTCAAACTAATTAAATCCTTCGGGAGATCAAATATTAACATCCTCAATGCCAAAACATAATACTCTATGAATATAAACAAAAAACACTCCTATATATGATGTACTTATAGTGCGGTCTCTTTTTTTTTTCAATAAAGGGATAAGCAAGTGGAGGAAAATAAAAAACGCCACCTAAGCAATTGGAATAAAAACCCATCATCAGTTCTTGCAAATAGCGGGTTTAGAAGCTCCTTATCTTTAACACAAGAGAGAATACTTAATTAAACTGACATTCTTACTGCTCCAAATGATTTCCTCCAAGTAATTCCTTGCACCACTGGCACTTGGTGCACAGGTTCTAAATAATGTTATCACAAATTTTAATGAAAATTAAATACATGTCATTAGAGCTGCAATAAGTTTTTTTAAGGCAAGGAAGAAAGAGAGAATCAGAAAATCGAGTCAAACTTTTGGATAGAAAGATATTAGACAACATGTGTTAGTCTGGTAGATCAATACTTCCCAATACCCAAAGGAACTGTTTAACAAACATAAACAGTGTTCCAGTCACAATTGACATATAAATTAGTAAAAATGTTCAAAATCTACAATTAGGACTACATAAAAAAGATTGAAAATTCCTCCATATAACAGGTATTTAACTCAAAATTAGATGTAAGAAAAGGATATATCATATAATTATATTAGTATCCTGCTTGGTCTCCTCTAGTAAATATTCCTTTTCCACACGCTTTTAAAGCCACGATTCACTACTTTTTACCTTGTCCAAAGTGATTGCACTCTACAACAGTATAGTTTGATAACCATAAGGTAGAACGCAATATAACTGACCTTCTTAAACACAAAACCTGAACATCATCCCGACTGTTCAAGCCAGGATTAAGCGCGGATCAAAGGGAAGTCAGAATCCCAGGGTTACTTCCAAGAATCTGTTTCTAAGTTACAATTGGTAGTTATAATTTAAATGGAGCCAAAGTGTCGTGATCTAATGATCTGATAGTTGCAGCGCCACTACTGCTTCAAAATATGAATAGACACAGGGGCGGAAAATGATAAGGAAGCTAATCCACTTAAAAACTAACAAAGAAAATTCAGAATAGGTAGTAACAGTAAAAATACCTTCTTCAAAAGGGAGTTCAAATCCTGAGGATGTGATTTCGCAATGTCACCAATTTGCCTTGCAGCAGTAAACCTTGTTGCTTGGGTCGAGCCAGCTAAAAAACTTTGTCAAAGAAAAACAGACCCACATATCTAAAAAGTAGAATCACTGCAAATGCAACTCTGCTGTAACGCCAAAATAAAAAAAAATTTTAAAAAAAAGTCCAACAGTGCGAAAACATCTCAAGAATATGGATGATCAAGTAAGAAAGGGAAAACAGCTAATAAGGATACTGTCCAATAGAGTAAGTAAACGATGGAGACGCGAAGATTGATGCGCCATATCAAAAACACAAGAGGCTCCGCTCTACGAAGAAAATGGTATCGTTTACCATCCAAAATCAGTGATGCCGTTCACTTCAAATAACGAACGATCGAAGCAAATTAAGAGAGACCGATATCATCGCAATGCCTTCTCACTTCCAAGGTTTCAATGCTTACACAGGCATTTTGCAAAGATAAGCAACAAAAATGCTAAGCTCTGTCTTTACTTTTTGCCATATTTTAGGGTTCGAGATTGGAAAGAGAACCAAATAAAAATGCAAAAGTAATAGGGCAAATTACATATAGATACGTGTAGATATACAGTTAGAAGGGACGGAAGAGAGATTAAGATTACCAAAAAGAGTGGAAGAGAAAGACGGTCAGTGGCGGGTGTAACAGAGGCGGTTGACGATGGCTTTCTTCTTTCGCCTCGATATGAAAAACAAAACCCTTTTTTCAGTTTTTCTTTTTCTCTTATCTGTTGTTATAATCGACTGCGATTTTATAACGACCTGCATGTGATATATATAAATGTATTTCGTTCCTTTTTTTTTTTTTTTCTATTTTATCCACTTTCTTCTTGGAAGTAGATAGGTTTATAAAAAAAAATTTTCAATCTCCATTTTATAACTAATAATTAATTTATTAGTTTTTTATCTCTTGAGCAAACAAATTTTTCTATTTCACTTTCATATTTAATTTGTTTATATATACTCTAACAATATTCATAATCTCACTCTCTATTTTATTTTTTATTAATAAAATTATCTAGAAAAAAAAATAACGTAAAAGATAAAAAAAAAATGAAAGATGGATAAAATAAAAAATAAATAAATAAATATTATTTAATAGCTTATTATGCCTTTTAAATCTAAATATGGAAAATGTAAATTTTAGGAATTGAAATAAGTAAGGAGAAAGATAATTAAGTTGTTGGATGATATAAAATTCTTTAAATATAGGTAATGAAAAAAATATGAATGTTGTTGGATATACTCTAAATATTAATCCTAAGATTTTTTTTCTTTTTGGCTTTTAATAAACTAATAAATCAATTAATTTTTTTTAGTATTAGAGTATTCAGTAGTTTCTCTACTTTTCTCTTTATTTATATTTATGATATTTTATATCATTCAACAATTTTTTTATTTTCCTTCTTACTTATCTCACTTCTTAAAATTTATATTTTTCTTTTTTATATTTTGAATCACAAATAGCTCATAAGCAATATTTTATTATTTATCTTTTATCTCTTTTGTTCTTTTCTTTCTGTTTTTTCCTTTTTTGTCTTGCTTTCTCTTCATTTTTTTCTATATAGTTTTATTAATAAAAAATTAAATTTAAAAAAATAAAAACGATGAGTTAATTCTTTATAATATAATAAATAGATTTAAAATTAATATTTTTT